>JARVGQ010000737.1:18416034-18445958 GCA_031762355.1 Hypsolebias martinsi | reverse complement strand
TCCTGGAATATCTTACAAAAAGATCTGAAGCTCTCGACCATGACCTCTCTAAATGGCTTTAAGAATCTGTTGGAATCATGGCAAAAACCAATGCTGACATGTTCCTGTTTTTGGTTTTCTACATCGCCTTGTAATCTGTCTGTTTTGCTACTTTGACATCTTTGTTTTTTTTTAACTTGTTAAAAAAATAAATAAATCTGTATTTCTCTCTTATGATTGTCTATTCTTGATTGAAAATCTACTGTTGCTGTTGTCATCATTCTTAGTTTGTAGCCAGGTCTCTCTTGTAAATGTCCTCGAGGCTCAATGAGATTAACCTGCCTAAATAAAGGATGAATGAAAAAAGTAGGGCGGCTGTGGTTGAGTGGTTAGAGCAGTCGTTCTCCAATGCAAGAGTTGGGTGTTCGAATCCACCAGCAGTCCCATGCCTAAGTGTCACAGGGCAAGATACTGAACCCCTCATTGCCTCTGATGTATGTCCCATCGGTGTATGAATGTGATCTCAATGCACTGATTAGTCTCTTTAGAATGATTTGTTCAATTAGCTTTGTAGAGATCTAATAGAGTGCTGTATGAATGGGTAAATGAGGCACAGATTGTAGTGTGAAGAGCTTGGAGTATCTTGATAAGTTAGAAAAGCGCTATATAAGTACAGTCCATTTACCATTCCAAGGTCATCCTCAACATGCTGGTGAGTCCCAGAAGCCGCAAGTGGCCTACGATTCTTACAAATCGCTTCAGTCTTATGGTTGAGCTCATAAATCAGCTGATTTTGAGTGCTCAAAGCACGAACCAAACTTTTACATACGCTCGTTAGCTCTGCCATAGCCAAAATTGCTGCTGCTGTCTTCTTTAATAGCTGATAAAATAGGTATCCGACAGTGCCAAAAGCAGAAACCCTGAAATTTCAGAATTTAACACAGTATTGTTGTATTTTTACCTAAATCTCAATATTTGATACGTAGTCTAGAAAATTTGACAATTTGAGTAACTCAAGAATCCTTGAAGGAACAACATAGATGGATGACAGATGTGATGATGGATATGAATTTATTAATAAGCTGTACTCAAAGTGAGTATAAAGTGGGAACTGACTCTATAAAACACCTGTTAAGAGCAGGAAAACCAATAAAATAAAAAACAAGTAAAACAATATTAGTGATTTTTGTCAGTTCATCTTAGCTAAGCATCTAAGCTGATTTTTTTAGAAGCCCTAAAAAATAAAAATTCTTACAAATCCTTTTTTAAACTAATTTTTATCTGTTAAAATTCAGTGTGAAGAAAAAAAAAAATTCACAGCAGTCGTTTTTATGCCCTAATAAAATTGTGAACAACAACAAAAAAATTGAGACGTGTATAAACACATTAAATCATTTTATTCATCAGTAAAAAGTGAACAAAAGAGCATTTGAAGCTATAGTGAAACATCACTTTGAAAAAAAAAAAAAATCACAATTCTCACCCCCAGCTGATTTGACGCCCTAAAACTTTGCGACAAGGGCTGTTAAAATATTCAGATTCTCTAAGACCAAGTACAGTTAAAGCAGAAAGATTTGTCTTCTTTTATGTACAGACTTATTAACAAAGTCATGCAAAATTAAATAAATTCTGGCATCCGAACTTACAACTGGATGGACTTTCTGTTTAACTACAGGTTAAGGCAACGGAAATAAATTCCTTTCACAAACATCATAAAGTCAGGAATAAACCTAAAAAAAAAATTAGGTTTCACATTCTACAAAAAGGATGTAAAAACAATTAATTTACAATAAAAAGAACTTGGTACCGCTTTTTTGCACAGTGCAGATACAAAACTGGAAAAAGCCCTTACGATCTGTACATACATGGCTTTATCTAACACAAAACAAAACAAAAAACAATTAAAAAAGAGTATCCAGAGTGCAGAAGAAACCATTAAAAGTTAACACACACTCTGATTAGATCATATAGAAATAGCCGTAGTAATAATGATTATTAAAAACAGAACTACAACAATTAATTTTACTTTTTTTAATCATGTAATCCCACAAAAATCAAGATTCGGATTAAAGTGCCCCCTGGTGGTTTACATTAGTTACTGCAGTCATTAAAGTGTTCAAATACAGAACTGTACAAAAGGAAAAAAAAGAATTTATTATATTTTCAATTTTTTTATAGCAACAATAAGGAAAATACAAATGAACTGTTAGATGCTGAAAAGGGGGATTAGCCTTTATCTGAGGAATTTAGATTTTTTATTTTTTTTTTAAACTCCATTGAAACTGACTACGGTCACAGTGGGCATTCTGAAATTACACAACAAAGCGGCTGCTCTGATTTAATGGAGTGTCATATAACAGAATATATGCACTGTGTGTTGACAGAGTAATATTTTGACATGCTGATGTCATTCTAAAAAGATTTTGATGCTGAAAATCTAAAAAAGTGGTTTTTAGCTTTGGTGGTCACATGTGAGTTGGATCGTGGGCTCTTCCTACAGAAACAAAGACGTATACACAAAGCTGTCCTTCCTTCAAAAACAATTTTCCGACTAAAAAGACATTATATTAAACAATACTTATATATTAGTCTCAATTTAATCTTTGTTGCGACAAATAACATGCTTCATCAGTCTTAGCTAAACCTTAGAGTCCTTCATCAAATATAACGGCTCCATGAGAGGTGTCACTTCATATTTATTACAGAAAATGAGACAGTTTGGAGTCCGTTAGTGACGTGAGTTTGCTGTGATAAATTTGAACAAAACTCAAGCCTATCCTTTAACTTTCTGAGCATTTCAGTACTTCATAAATAAGATAGCAGGACAGCAAACAAAGCAAAGTGCATCAGAGTTCAAAAAGGGGAAAATTGTTCACAACAAAAAATACACATAAAAACAGTTTCATCATTTGAGGTTAACAGATAAACATTCTTCTAGAATGAGGAAAATCAAAAACATTTTTGGAGCTATTAAGACTTATACCTCAATAAAAAAAAAATCCTTCCTCCGCTGCGGTTGCAGTGCGGCATATAGTGCAAAATGTGTTCTATTCCCAGTCCATAGGACCGCATGTCTTTCCTATACAGTGTTTATCCAAGCAGCTCACTTTCATTTTGTCGCTGTAACTGAGGAAATTTGATGCACCGCAGACAAGCGGTACCTGGTGATTATTGCTCAGACCAACTTTAAAACAATCTTTGCATATGATTTGTATAAACTTGGAAAGTCAACTCAAGTTTCCCTTCTAACCTTTTTCTTCTGAGAGGGTTTCAGAGGCTCCACAGACTTCTCAGACTTCTCTGTGAATAGAATAAGAGGCAGACAAACGGTCACTCTGAGAACACAAACGATATATTCTGCTTGAACTTCTGGCCTTGTGCGCCTCGCTGCGACTGAACTGATGACACTCACTCTGAGAGGACGGTATGCTGGTGCTTTTTAAATCTGAGGGACGCGCAGGAAGCTCCTGAGTTGTGGTTGCTGCGCTGACTGTGGGAGCTTGGCTCCGTGTCTGTAATGCAACAAACATAGGAAGGTTTCAGGTTAAAAGCACAAGTTAGGAGGATTCTAAAAACATTCATCGTAAAAACCTCATGTTTGTTTCTTGCCTGAGAATCCAAAGTGGGCTCCTCTTCTGCTCTCTTCTTCTTCTTCCTCTTTTTAGATTTAGCTGCTCCCCCAGAGGGATCCTCTGAGTCCTTCTCATCATCCGATACCTGAAATAAAACAACAATAAAACATTTAGGTTAATATTTATATAGCACAGTATACATTTTTATAGCAGGAAATACTAAAAAAGAAAAAAACCTGCCTATTTTAGGACAATAAAGTCTTAACGAGATGAGCTCTACATGCACAGTTTAAATATTACAATCATAATGAACCTTGATGAGGGCAGCAGGAGGCTTTGACAGAGAAGCTCCTGGCATCAGCACAGGCGGTTCCTCATAGTTTCCCCAGTGCTCTACTGGGGCACTCCAGTCAGAGGAGGGATCTGATGCTGCCATCCCATCTATAAACCAAACAGTTGAGGGTAAGTGAGAAAAAAGATCTGAACAGATTCCCAAATAAACACTGATGAGTCGGTGACGACTACTTACTGAATCCTGACCATTCATCATCAACATCAGGGCGATTCGTCCACTGCAGCTCTGATGGTATTGAGAACGACTCTGAGAAAGACAATAAGTAAATACTATATTTTTCGGACAGTAAGGCACACCGGATTATAAGGCACATTAAGCAAAACAAAACAGTCAGATAAGTTATTCAACTCATTCACGATAACCACATAAAATCAGTTTGAGGTCAGTAAGCACAACCAGAATTAATACATAAGGATCACTGTCGATTTTTGAGAAAATTAAAAGATTTTAAATGTGCCTTATAGTCTGAAAAATACGGTAAGATGTTTTTAAAATGACACATCCAGGAAGTAGGTTATGTTTGTTTATAGCTGTAGACACCCACCTCTTGTATTTCGTCCTAGGACAGAGAAGGACAAGGTCTTTATCCGACCATCACCATTAATGCTGCTCCATGCTGCTGGAAGCAACACAGAGAAAAACATTTAGCTGATTTAGCAATAAAATCTGGTAGATCAGCTTTGTAATTAGCAAATAAAATCTTGCTTTGATGTGCAATTTCTGCATTTTTTTTTTAATAGAGGAAACAAGGCACATATTTAAACGGCAAATATTTGGATACGTCTTTTTATTAAGTCAAGCCAAATTTATTTATAAAGCACATTTAAAACAGCACCTGTGACCCAAGAGCTTAGCAATAAAAATCAATGTGAGTAATTTAATGGGGAAAAATTTAAAATAAATATAACAGTACTGAAAATTAATTACAAGCATCAAAATAAAAACATAGAAACCCAGAGCAGTAAAACACTAAATTGAGTCACAGTGTGTAAAAAGTCAGCGAAAGCAGTAGAGATTTAAAAACAGGAAGTGAAGTGGCCGCAGACTGTTCCAAAGTTTGGGGCCCACATCTGAAAAAGCTTTTATCACCTCTGAGCTTCAATTGTGTTTTTGGAACAGCCAAAAGCAGCTAATCAGCTGATCTCAGGACCGGAGAAGGAACATATGGTTGCAGTAGCTCAGAGATATGAGGGTGCAACGCCATTTAGGCACTTAAAGGTACTTATTCATTTGAAATAAGAAGATGTTTCCAACCCGTTGTCTTATGAGCATCATCTAAAGTGCAGCAGGCAATGTTGGAGTAGGTTCTGTGATATAAACTGCACTCAGGTGAGACTGCACCCAATCTCACTAAAATAAATCTGTTTAGTTTGTATTCTTCAAATCCACATGGAGGGTAAAGGTACGGAGAAAAACTGAAGACTGGTGCAGTTATTAGACCAACTAAATCATTTAATATTGTTTTTTTCTGGCTACAGTTAGTATAAGTTTATACTTTTATAATATAATGTCTCTCTGATGCCTTTTATTAGACACAATGAAGAAACTTGTCTTTTAACAATTACTCTAAATAAGTTTATATTGTAATGTCTAACTTTTGCCATTTAAAAATGTTGTCTTTGCATTGTTTTAAATTAAATGCGTTGTTTAAATGTTTGAAAATGAGCGTGTTCTTTGTTAACTTTCATGACACTGGACAGGTCTGCTGCATTTAAAAACTGGTCTATTCAGTAGAGGGTACCTCGTGGCTCCTGAGCCCAGGGTTGTGGATCAGTCTGAGGTCTGTAATGTGTAGTCGCAGTTATGGGAGTCCACTTTGTTCCCTCCATAGGACCCATCTGACCCGGGACTTTCAAGGACACGTCAGACCAGCTGCCATCGGTGACTGAAGGCTCCGCTTTCCACGTGGAGGAAGCTGAAAAACCACGGAAAATTGAACTACATGGATTTAAAGGTGGTTTTATTAACCACTAGCAGCTTAAATTTAATATATGTCAAGATGAATATTGTTTGGAAAGGAAGTTTAACTGTCACACAAAATAATCTTTTATCATTTTAGATTTAAATTTTTATTGACAACAAAGCTACAACTGAAAGAAAATGACTCCACCTTTAACTGTTGTAGACACTGAAAGTAAATGTTGTTTGGTGCACATGTAACATTTAGCAGCCTCTAAGTGCTCTCTTCCATTTAATATTGAATGAAGACAAAACTTTACTTCTAAAATAAAGAAGGTTCTGCATTATTTTTTACCAGTTCCACTGGCTGCCTCCCCTTTCTTGGTCATTTTTGAATGCTGGTTCTCTGAAACAAATTCAGAACAAAAAGTTTTAATAACTGTGTGGATCACGACTGCATTCAGACTAAAATGTTATGATGACTCCAAACAACTTTGTCCTGACACTTGGAGGTTAGACTAAATTTGGGCACTGTAACAAACGCAGCGAGGTTCATTTGCAGTTTATTACCATGGTTTCCTTTGTTCCTCTTGGCGGCTGCAGGCGCCTCCATGTTGGTTTTTGGAGCTTCAGCGCCTCCTGAGCTACCTGAATCCTCAGAGCCTTTTTCCTTCCTGCGCTGCTGTCTCTTCTCTCGATTGCTGACTTTAGTCTCCCACACACCTGATGCACATGAACGCATAAAACAAAACAAAACGTTCATGCGAGCACATTACGGTGAGACTTTAAACTACATCTGTTTGGTGACACGCAACGGTTTGAAAACAAGAATTTCTTATACAATTTTCTGTCAGTTAGCTAAGTTTTACCATCATCAGGTTCTCTCCCATCATTTGAAGATGACTGTTGAACTGGTTTGATATCTGGTTTGGTTTTCTTCTTGCTCTTTTTCACCTGAACTGAGGTCTGTACCTCGCGTACCTGAGAAATAATAATAATGATGATAATAAAATAACAATCCTGGCTTTTGTTTATTTGTCTATTTATGGCAAGATGTGGAAAATCTAAAAGCAACAAGCCTATTTTATAAAACTAAAAAAGGCACATCATTGTGTCTACACTGCCCAACAAGGTGTTTTCAGATCCCTTTAAATCTGGTTGTACCTTCCCAGCTTTAATCAGTGGGGATATTTCGGAAATGGTCACAGTCTCTTTGACTTCCTCTTGAGCCACAACCACAGGCTGTCCATTGGACTGAGGCTTCTAGAAAAAAAAAAGTAATAAATAAATAAATAAAATAAAAAAATCCCAAAATGATGAGCGTTTGAGAATAAACAAAAACAGAAATCTTAGCTACTTATTAGCAATTAACACGTCTGTTTAAAACATGGTTTTATTGAAGCTGGCTATCATATTTGCAGATGTTAAAAACAAAAAAAACTACTCGTACATCCCTAAGTCAGTTTGCATTTAAAAATAATTATTAAAAGTAAAAAAGGGCCCTGTTAATAGAGACACTTTATCAAAAAAGAAGAAACACTTCAGCCATACACATTATAACATCTATTAAAGAAACACTCATTCAAATCAAAATTTCTCTGCATTTTTGGTTTATTTTGTGTTAATAACCTTGGTTTTCGACTTGTACACCAGCATTTAAATAACTAAAATTTGTGGAAAGTGGTAGAAAATACCACTAGGCAGATCTGATGACTAGATGGCTCTGTAAAAATTATACTAGCTGTACAATGACCGATAATATACGTATACACATTTTAAATAATCTTTTACTCTTTTCAAAGCATTACTTTATTTTATTTTGCTTCTATTATTTCTGTAGACATAAACAATTTGTACCTGTTTTAGTCCAAAACAGACAGCAGTCTCTGACGGCATCAGGCAAAAAAAGATATGTTTTTAATAAAAAATAAACAAATGTATTTTATTTGAAGATATCAGGAGCCCAGATCTGAACAGTCCAGACCTCATCTGGCCCTGCTTTACCTTTATTTGATTGCATACACTGTAAATTGATTATTATACTATCATAGCATTATATGTGTTTTAGTGTTCACATTACATAAACAAAAAGAGAGAAGGGACACAGCATGTTTAAATGGTGGAAACATTTAAATGAGACATAATTAACTAGCTGCCCTGAACAATGACGCGCCAGTTAGCAACACATTCAGTTAGCTAGCATCTCGGCTACATCCCTTGATGAGTTCAATGTATTTTTAGTTTAGGTGGCTACATTTAGATGGGTTTTATTTGAGAGTCCTCGAATGACTTCACCTTTGTTGTGTAAACAAAGCGGGCTATTGTAGTCTGCGAAATAGCAAACTGCCGTCAAATTGTCAAGCTTTTGTCAACGAACAGCCATGGATGGATGAATTTTATTATGCAGATTGATTTGACGGCGAACACCTGGAGCCGCAGGAAAAGCAATTGATTAGACTCAATCACCGTGATTTTAAGTAAACTTGTTACCTTTTCGGACGCTTTTTTCTTGCTCCTCTTCTTGTGCTCCTCCAGTTTGACACTCTTGATGGGGTCGGCCTTGCCAGGCTCCCCCTCGCCGCAGACTCGGTTGGACGGGGACCCTCGCTTCTTCCCGCAGACCGCGGCCCAGGAAACGGCGAGAAGCAGCAGGAGACCCACGGCAGCCGTGGACAGAATGACCCAGGTCGGGTAAAGCTCGGGCTTCAGACCCAGGTCCACCCCGAACTGGGTCTGGACAAAGCCCTGTCCCGAATACACGAGCTCCTTCAGACGACCAGAAAGGAGCTCGGCTTTCTCCAGCACTAAACTCTTCAAATCCCCAGCCATGTTGACAAAATACGTAAACATTAGCCGCTAGCTTTCATTTCCAAGTACGGTGGCCGAGAAGGGTGGGCTCTGCTTAATCTTCATTATGAAAAACACCGTTTATAAAATAAAAATAAAATAAAACTGTGGTGTTCCCAGTCTGCCACAGAAATTTCTAGACTCGACTAGAAAAAAAGTAAAATTTATTTCACTGTACATAAACTTTTACAATTTCCAGCGTTAGATGATTTTGACCTTTTTGCAAACTGCCAAGCAAAAACTCTACCAAGTTCTTTTGGTTTTTGCTTACTGCATCTATAAACTGAGTTTAACTCTGTCACAAAAATATACATACTTAATTGACATACAAAGACGGTGTCTGTATTCAACTTGACCAAACAAACTAATAGATCAAATGTAACAAATAGCCATAAAGAAAAATATTCCCTCTTTCAATTTCAGTGTTCAGTGTTAAACTCAACTTATTTGCAAATAAATATTGAATTAAAAAAATGCTTTTAATTTTCTGAAAAGTTGTATTTTTGGAGGTGTTGTAATCATCTGCTTCTTATCAGGTTTTGAAATTAGATAAATACTGTACATCAGGAAACAAAACAAGCTACTGCTGGTAAAGCTTGTTTCTAAATTACTGTATTCAATCAGTGTGGACTTTTTCCATTTGTCTCTTTTTTCAAGATGCAGATTCTGCATTTTGTTTCATTTTTAAAAACAGTTAATATACATTTATAAATAACTAATAACACAGTCATATGTCTTGCGTTACACATCTGAAATGTAATTTACTGTTTAAAACCTGGTAAGAAACTGATCATGTTATTTTACTGTCGTGATATATAAAACTTCTAAATTAATTAGAATATAACTACTTTTGACAACAACCTTATATAACAGTCATCTCAGTTTCAAAAGTCTGCATCCAGAGTGAATTCGCAGTCCATCATGTTTGACATCACTCCAAATTTCTGATATTCAGCAACTCTTTTCTCAAAGAAGTTAGTTTTTCCCTCCAGAGAAATGGATTCCATGAAGTCAAAAGGATTTTCCACATTGTAAACCTTTTCAGAGGAGAAAAAAGGTTATTAACACCAAAATACGCATTTACACATATCCATAGCATACAAATGAACACATTTTAATATTTAATTATTTTTCAGTCAAATGATACATAAAACACTGACTATTATTAGACCAGTAGTTATCACAATGCTAAATAAACTTAACTTGTCTTAGTTTAAACTCACTGTATGTATATTTAAATGGAAGTACCTTGACAAGGCCGAGATCAGCGAGGAGACGATCGGCTACAAACTCTATGTACTGCTTCATGAGGGAACAGTTGATTCCAATTAGATCAACTGGAAGTGCCTCTGTCAAAAACTCCTGAAGCAAGAAAAAGATGATTTACAGAAATGCAGCAATGAATTAAGAGTCAATTCTTTCCAGAAGAAGAATGGCATGTGTTAATAAATAAATATTCTGACCTGTTCAATGCGAACAGCTTTGTTGATAATATCTTTGACTCTGGCCTCCGAGGGCCTTTTCACCAGGTAGCTGTACAGCAGGCAGGCAAAGTTACAGTGCAGACCCTTGGAAAGAACGCAAAACATGTATCAGAACTACTGACGTGAAAACAGAAATACTTGAGGACTTTTTAAATCTGCAAACGGGTTTTCCTGATGTTTGAGGAAGGCTTTGATGCTGTGTGTAAATGAGGTACATTTGCATTTTCAGACTCTTTTTAACTTTATCTGTAACAACTTCTGGCTTTTTCTCAAACAAAATCAATTTTACAAGCTTTCATTAGAATTTTTTAAAGGATGCACGATATTGGATTTTTGGCCGATATCCAATACCAATATTTTTTCCCTAGACCTACTTAGACTACATTTTCCTTTGCTGTGGAATTAAAATACATTATTCTGTATGGTCTTTGTCAATTCGGCCTGCTACCAAATGCAGATGCCAAAAAAGGGATTGAAAATGATGTGACACTTCAACTTATGTTTAATTTCAAATTTATTCATGACATTTACTCTCTAAAACAATGACAACACTTGAACAGTGCAAATTTGTAAATTTTCACAAATCTAAACTCAACCTGTTCACAAGCAACAAGTGAAAGGTGCATAAGTAGTAGTGCATTGATATACTTGACAGTTTCTTAAATTAAATTACGGTAGCTTAAAACGGAAGCCTTTTATATCGGTGAGTGTTTTTTGGTGGAATGTCCGATATTTAACTTTATCGCTGATATCAGCCGATACCGATACCATGTCAATAATATTGTGCATCCATAATTTTTTTTTAAAGAATTGTTGGTTAAGTTGGACTAAGCAAGCATTTCTAGACAGACTACGTTACCAAAATGTCTGATTCGTTAGAACTGAAGACCTTAAAAATGCTTTTTTTAACATACTTATGTCAGGGGAAAAAGGTAGAACAGAAGTGTTTAGATTACTGTATATAGAAACCTAGTCATCCTCACACGAGAACAAAAACCTGTGCTGGTTAAACAAACCTAGACTTTTTTTAAACAATCTGGCTTATATAAACCCTATAAACAGAAATCTTGAACCTTTATTCTTCAGATATAATCCTGTTATAAATGTTCTCTACACTAAAGATAATGCCATCTCAGTGAGTGAGGTTGTCTGAAATTAATTTTCTGTCATTCACTCTCCAACATATTGTGTTTTAGTTAAGTCACAGTTTTGATCAGGATTTAAAAAATGTCTTAAAAGGTTGCGTTGGATACAAAATGATAATTTACTCACGAGACACTTTGGTAAGTATGATGCATTCGCATTTGTTATGAATAAACAGCATGCAGTGCTTTGATACTTCAGTGATATTTCATATAAAAATAAGTTAATTTTAGTTTATAATATTTTGCAGTTTGGATAAACAAACTTTAGCACAATCCATGTTTGTTTTAGGCTAAACAAATATGAGATCTGATCGGAGAGTGTTCATTTTTGTGGAAGTCAGTGTAACTTTGAGACATTCTCACTGTCCACACATCAGTCTTTATTTTCATTTCCTAAAGGCATTCACTGGTCCGATCCAGAAAACCCCAGCATGCATTATGATGATAGATCCAGGAAAACACAACCAGATCTTTGATAGTGAAAATCTTGAACTGGACCTGAGGTTGCCCCACTCAGCTACTAACCTTTATTCATTAAACAAGCCTTTGGTTTGGAAAATTTCTGGCATTTGTGTTAAGTTTGAACCTTTTACTTTGTTGCCTTTCACACATCCATTACACAAGAGGAGATTTGCCACTTAAACACATTGTTGCATGAGGGAATAAACCAGTACCTTCTGGACAGAGAATACACAAAATAGGACAAGCTGTGGAAAACACCATTTTGTTATCAACTGCAGCTATAATACAAATAAACATGTGTTCTCTTTCCTTTAACAGACTACACAGTATATATTTGCAGCTGCATTTAAATAGTCATTTCAACAGGTTAAATGACATGCTACTGTGAGTTGATTTAGTTCACCTCATCCCTGCTGATCAGTTCATTGGAGTAGGTCAGGCCAGGCATGAGGCCTCTCTTCTTTAACCAATAGATGGCAGCAAAAGAGCCAGAGAAGAAGATGCCCTCCACTGCTGCAAAAGCCACAAGTCGCTCTCCTGCGGATGAAAAGTCATGGTTTATTACTTGTAAAAAGGGAGTTTTATTAAGCTATTCTTAATTTTCTGTTCTAGGTCTTTGAACATTGTGTCATCTTTACCAAAGGTGGATTTGTTATCTTTTATCCACTGGAGAGCCCAGTCTGCTTTTCGTTGGACACAGGGCATAGTCTGAACGGCATTAAACAGATAGTCCCTACAACACAAAAAACTTAACTAATTACAAATAATTTAACATTAAAGATCAGTGTATAATAAGTCAACAGCTGTTTCCTGCGACACTGGAACAAACATGTGCAGAATAAAATCAATGCAACAGACAAAACAACAACAAAAAACTTTTATAAGACTTGTGAATAGTTATGACAATGTCAGTTTAATGTTGAAGATGCTGCAGCTGGGAATGAAACCAACTCTTTACTAAATTTGTTGACACCAAAAGTTCTACAAAGCCCCTGTGAGTTTATCACCTTCTACGTTAACTGACCTCTCCTTCAGGTCTTGGACGTAAGTGTTGATGAGCATACTGTACATCTCTGAGTGAACAGTCTCTATGAGGATCTGGAAGCTGTAAAACGAACGCGCTTCAGGGAGCTGAACTTCCTGGCTGAACCTTTGCACCTGTTGTGAAAAGGGAAAAAAAAAAACGGTTGAACCGCAACGGGTAAAACCACATCTCTGTCAGACTGCCACTCATACAATAAGATGATCACAATTAATGAGTGATCCAGCAGTCATAGTTGTTCACTAACATCAGTTTTTTCCAAAAAACCAGCAGTGCATTAAATGGCAGTACAAGAAATATTAAATCTTGCTCCGTCTTGAGAATCAGCAGGCGATTTCACTCCTCGCTCTCACCAGGTTCTCGTTGACAATACCATCACTGGCAGCAAAGAAGGCCAAGACGTGGGAGATGAAGTGTTTTTCTTCAGGCTTCAAACTGTGCCAGTGCACCAAGTCTTTGGAAAGATCAACCTGGAAGACATCAATGCACTGGAGTCAGATTATTCAAGGTTTTAGAGTTATAAACTGTGATAGAAGACAATAATTTGACTGAGCCTTAATGAAATTGTAAAACCCACCTCCTCCACTGTCCAGAAGGAGGCCTGTGCCTGCTTGTACATCTTCCAGATGTCCGGATGCTGGATGGGGAAGATGACGAACCTCCTGGGGTTCTCCCGGAGCAAAGGCTCGTCCTGGGTCTCCGACTCACTCTGAGACTCCGCAACGTGTTCCTTGAAGCCGTTCTGCAAGAAACCGGTTACTTTTCTTTCGTTTCTGTTTTGTTGTGAGCTTCTCGGCGCACTCGGTTTACTTTAGTTACGCATGCGCAGTCAGTCAAAACAAAGCACACGAGACAAAGGACGTTTATAAAGTAAAAGGCACAAATCTGACATTTGCGAGTCTATGAAGGTTTGTCACGTCAACGTTACTAATAAGGCAAATATTTCTGTAGTCAAACAGTCCGTTATATATGATAATTAAAGTGCCAGCTTACATTTAGTTGACCATTTTCCTGTGAGGACCTTTTCACCGTCGGTGTCATTTTGATGAATACGTAGTTAGCTTCCTCTTGTTAGCTGTAGCTCGAGTCGAGCCATATGTAAGCGCAGCTTCAAATGACAGCAACACAAAAGCTGTAGCGCCCCCAGTGGTCACAGGCGGAACAGCAGATGTTACAAAACCTGTGCATCTAGCTGTTATGAAAATGCCCAAGACCTAAAACATCACTTCATTTGCCAAGATAGTTTTGGTATAGAGTTCAGTAAAATTGCATTCGCACATCTTCTACAGCTTGTTCAAAGTCGGATCACGGAGGCAACAGGTCCAGGAGCGAAACGGACATCCTTCTTCATCCTGGAGTGTCCCAAGTCATTCCCAGGCCAGATACAATTTGAACACCCTGCGACTTTGCAAGTTCTCTCACTTAGAAATCATCTTAGGTGCATGTCCACTGTGGCAGACATTAAAAAATAAATAAATAAAATCCAGAAATTACAATGTATGATTTTTAAAAAATAATTTGTGTGTTACTGCTGCAAATAAGTACTTGAACACCTGTCCATCAGCAACAATTCTGGCCCTCAAAGACCTGTTAGTCTGCCTCTAAAAAGTCCACCCCTACTCCACTTATTATTCTAAATTAGAAGCACATGTAAGACTCCAAATACTAACATGGCTAAGACCAAAGAGCTGTCCAAAGACACAGAGACAAAATCGTAGACCTCCACAAGGCTGGAAAGTGCTATGGGGCAATTGCCAAGCAGCTTGGTGAAAAAAGATAAACTGTTGGATCAATTATTAGAAAATGGAAGAAGATAAACATGACTGTCAATCTCCCTCGGACTGGGGCTCCATGCAAGATCTCACCTCGTGGCGTATGATCCTAAGAAAGGTGAGGAATCAGCCCAGAACTACACGGGAGGAACTGGTCATTGACCTGAAGAGAGCTGGCACCACTGTTTCCAAGGTTACTGTGGATAATACACTAAGACGTCATAGTTTAAAATCATGCATGGCACGGAAGGTTCCCCTGCTTAAATCAGCACACGTCCGAGCCCGTCTTAAGTTTACTCATGACCATTTGAATGATCCAGAGGAGTCATGGGAGAAAGCTATGTGGTCAGATGAGACCAAAATAGAACTTGTGGGTCTTAGTTGATGTTTTTCTTAGTTCATATCTTAGATATTACTACTGTTTCTTTTACATTTTATTGTTGGATGTAACTGGGACCCTGCGTATATAATTTCGTTCCACCACATGTACCACATGTGGTGCGAACAACAATAAAGAATCTCTGACCGACTCTAATTAACGAGGATGAGGCCCCGATTCGTCAATCACCTCCTGTGAACAAGAAGCCCAAATAGTTAAAACGTCTCCACCCGAGGCAAAGATTTATTCCCAACGTGGAGGGAGCATTCCACCTATTTTCTATATTAAAAAAAATTCTTGTTAGTAAAAAACAAATAAACGAAAAACTAAAACTGCAGTTCAGAGTAATAAATGCTTTAATTTGATGCTAATATACATGTGACATTTTAACAGCAAATGATATTAATGTACTTTACATAAAGTTTTCTATTCCCACTGGCTCGATGACAACAAAATGATCTCAAGAGTTGTAATGCATGCAAGCCGACAAATTCCCATCATTACACTGGGATATTGTGTACACCCAACCGAAACACGTCGTTTGTGCATGTCCATGCAGAGTTCTGACACTTTAGCATGAACACTTGATGAAAGGCCATTGGTGGATCATCATCTGCCTGTTGTAGAGAAAAAAAAATATTGTTAATGGAAAAGCTAAACACATTGATCTGACACGTGTTAACAATAAGCTTCAAGTGTTTTAGAACAAAATAAGCAGTCAGTTAAATATTGTGTACAATAATTCAGGGGATTCAAGTTAACAACCAAACAAGTCAACTAAAAAAAAAAAAAAAAAACCAGACTTGCCTGCAGCTGTCCAAAGACCATGATAAGAATACAAGAATCCATTGTTGGTTGGCAGTCTTGCTCTGTGATAACGTGCTTAATACGCTTGAAAGGTAGGTTCTGTAGATGAAAAAGAATACATGTTTTAACATCTAACAAAATGGGAATTATTTGCTACTGATACAGAAGAAACGAAGCGCATAAACACTGATTTAAAGGGCAAAAATAAATATAGTTTTAGATTGCAAGCTGACACTTCTACTGTAGATTGTGATCATAAAATTATTCGTAAAAACATACTTACTACTAGTTTGTCAGCAATGGCGTCTTTCCCCTGAAACGGTGACCCTTCCCAGGTCAAGCAGGCATCAGGAGACTGAGAATAAGTCGAGTTTATAAATAAAAAACACACACACACACCTTAACCACACATCACTGTACTCCATCCATATCTGAGGAGTTTTACTTTGAAGCAGATATTGTTTGATGACACTGATGTTATGTTGCAAAGCTTACATATAGGTGAGCAAGTCCCATCCTGTTGGTGTTATCAAATTGGTTATAGTACTCCTGGACAAAGCCTTCACCAATCTTCTGCCAGATTTCTTTGTTACAAGCCATGTCTGAAGCTTTGGACCCAAGAGAGAAGCATATTAAAAAAATACGCAAGTCAAAATTAGAAGTTTATTAAACTCCGATGTTGATTACAAACACTATCTCTCTCAAAAATCTTGAAATCTGAAAAATCCAATTAGACTACAAAACTATTTTCTTATAGTCTACTTCCTATTCTGCACTGAACATCATCAGACAAACGTTGATGTTGTGACAGTCTCGTCACACATTAGATTGTTCTGATGTTTTAATCACTAAAGCTGCCTCTTCGGCTAGAGATAGATGCAAAGTCTGAAAGGACATCCGGCTGATTGATCCATCAAGATGCAGTGTGACACAAATAATGCCAGAACTTTGATTGTGACGTTCAGTGAAGATTTCTTAATCAGAATTTGCCACACTTCTGATGTTACTGTGTTCCAAATTTACTAGAATCATGTGGTCTATAAGCACAGTACCAACCAACCTGTGCATGCCACCATGTTAATATGCTTGTTACAAAAGTTACAACTACGCATGCGCAGAAGCAGAAAAACTTTTTTTTTTTCACATGCCGTTTTCTTTTTTGTCAAATCATGACTACCGGTACATGTTAATCAACTACAGTGATAAGACACGTCAGGAGTAAAGTACAGCCCTGTTCTGAGTAAAAACTTCCCCGTATAATATTTTCTTTCTAACTTTTCCTGAAGTTAACACTACGGTTAGCCAACACAGCACGAGTTGGTGTAGCCTTTTTTTCGGAACCAAAGATATTCATCTTTTTTTTTTTTTTTTCCCATAACGCTCGTCTCTATAGGAAACTGAAACTTTTGAGAAGTATCTAATTAAAAAAATACTTTACCGTCTTCGTTAGTTTAGCTTACTTTGTTCAACAGTGTGCAAAATCTACGAAAAAACCAAGGTTGTGTTCCCGCTGCTTCCTCGAGTTGTGACAAATCTATGACGTCACAGAAAGTTAACCAATCATTTGAGGGAATGTTGCCACGCTTGCGTAGCTCTGCTCCTTTTTGTAAGCCTGGCGGACGAATCGGCTTAAATTGTTGGTTAAAGTCTAGTAATGAGCGAAGTGTGTAGATCCCGCCTCCTCGGCGCGCCGTGAACAAATCAATTGTGCGGACCCAGCCTGACAGGCAGAATTTAGCAGCTTTTTGTTTACAAATAACAACTACTAAGTCAAGTGCTGTAAAATTATTTACATTTAATTCCTAGCCTGGATTGTGTATTTTTTATTTAAAGTTTATGTATTTCTACACTTGAGATTTCCATATCAACCCATTAATGGACTCTGGAATAGATTGTTTCATTCTGCCTTGTTCAAACATATATACTGTGCTGTATATGAAGTAATAAATGACAAGTTTTACGTAGAAAATCAGGCAGACAAGCGACAATGTAATCAAAAATACAATAGTTATTTCTGAAATTAACATTTCTACTAAAATAGTAAAAATAATAATCTTCCTCTTCATCTAGATTCCTTCTTACGGGCCAAACTAAATCATTAGCTTTAATATTACAAATAAGACTTTTAAAAAATGTAAATGACAACCATAAATTAACGCAACTTAAATATATTTTAATAATAATTTTAAAAATATAAAACCAAAATTAACACATAAATGTAACTTATATAACAACAACTTTGGCAAATTATAAATCACAGTCGTGAAGGGTGCTGCTTTGTTGGCATCTTAAGATGAGCTCAAACATTCTCTCAACTGTAAATCAAAGATTCATAAGTAGTGCTAAATAATCAGTTATCAGTGGAGCTCGCAAAACTAAAACAAACAAACAAACAAAAAAAAAAAACTAATTATTGTACCTGTGCATTTTTAAACGGTCACCAAAGATGCAGAATAATGTCAGCAAATTAATAGTCATCAACAGTCAGAGAGATAAGGCTAGAAAAAAAGTGAATATTATAAATTGGAAGACATTAAATGCTTAATTGGGTAATATCGTATTGCTCAGACAGATACAGAACTACAGATCAGCCAAGAGCAGCGTGCAGGTCTTTACAAACACCAGTGACAGGAGTGTGATTTATAAAAAAGCTGGGTTCATTTTAGAAGAAGATCTAAAGATCCAAACAGCATCTTCTGATGTACCATCATTAGTCCGACCAAGAACGATGACATTGTCCTCCCAATTTATCCCAGTTCTAACATCAGACTTGTTTTTCTTCACAAAACATATCTGAAAGACGTACGACTCATTTAGGCACTTTATAAAATCATGTTGCTACAGTTCAGTGCTTGTTGCTGCCTGGAGAATCAACACCCCAGAAGTGTAGTATGTCCTCACTTCACGTTCGGCGAGTTGTTCAATGAGCTCCTATTGCTTCGTTTGAGTCTTCTGCACCAATAAATCCTCTTCAAAAGGATGGCAGTAAAGGTTGTCTTTACAGTTTCACCAAACTTGAGTTTAGAACCAAGCTGTTTTACATGTTTCGTCACTGTTCTGACTGTGATGTGAAATAATCGTCTGTACGGAACACACTGGGCATCTCGTGGCGCTGATGTGGTGCTGATCTTTGTGGGCTGGCTTGTTTCTGAAAGTAGACAGGACACATTTTAAACCTCATTAGCATTGACTGAGGAAGCATCTGCTTTGGAAAACTGTAAAAAACAAACATGGGTAAAACTAAATGAATAAATCCTGAAGCTCAACACTTTTAGCAGTCAGCCGATATAAAAGTACAACTGGACAAAGCATGAATTAAATATTACACTTAGGAAGCCTGGGACAGTCATTGTGCGGAGAATCTTCTTAAAAGCGCTTGGTAGTGTTCCCAGTTCCCCCTCCGCCTGCTTGACCTGCTCCTCCATTGCACTGACGTTGGCCCCCACCATCTTTACAAAGGCCTGCAGACACACCAAAGCAGGATAAGACAAAACAATGAATTTAAGATGTCTGCATCAGAGAACATAATGTTTTAAAAACTAAAAACTCTGTAGACCCTCCTCTATTTGACTAAAGAAAAATACTGTACTTAAATAGGACAAAAATGAACAGAAATCAGTTTAGAAGATAAAGTGCATTTCAAAACGTATTTATAAAATAGTTAATACGTATTTATCTAAAAAAGTTACGTCTGGTCCTCTGAAACGTTTCTATAATTTTTTTTGTTTTGTTTTTTGAATGTCCAGAGGGCCAGACGTAACTTTTTTTTTTTTTTAAGAGTTTTCTACATGGATTACTGAGCATGCATCAGGAAACACCTATTTATATTTGATCAAATTATGAGACAATCAAATATATTTCTCAGAGCTGAGATTTAAGGAAGACCCTTCACTAGTTAAATATAATTTATGCCCAATGGACAGCTGAATGCAGGGATTTTAGCATACTTGTCTGACATGCAACAATCAACAAATGTAGGTACACAAACCAACAAAAACTATAAATGGTACGCTTAGTTACAAGACATTCTGTTTTGGTCAAATTTAACAACTTAAAACAAAATCAACAGGTTGTGATGATGGTAAACATCAATCTGCCTTTCCATGCAGGATTGCAGGTGCAGCTGGTGCCATGCCCAGCAATCATAATTGCTCATTAATGCTAGTGTTTATGTGCTACCTTCTCATAGATTAAAGCTGTGCTCATCTATGCATCACCTCTGTTGGTTCAACTGTCACACACCACCTGTTACTGCAAGGTACTGGTTAGCATTTATTAAGTCATAACATAAAACTGGAATTAGATGCAGTAACTTCTAGTTTCAGCCACTGTTGTGTGAAGTATCAAAAACCTGCTGCCAGCCAGCAAAGCAGAAACACATTACTTCTCCACGGTATCTAAAGCATCTGTTCACAGAGTGAAGTCTGTGAATGCACGTTGCTTTTATAATTCGAGGTTAGTGAGAGTGTAATGTTGCAAAAAATAAAACGTGTGTTGAAACCTGATATTTTTTACAATTTATTATTTTCATCCTGGGCTGTCTAAATGCAGCCTTTTTTTCCCCCTAAAACTCTGAAGATGAGTTTCAAACATATCACAGTTGCTTTCCAATCACATGAAAGGAGGTTTAAGCCCTACAATGTGTCTAACTCTACTACAATAAAGACAAGTGCATATGAGTGATTGTGTTATGGGTGAGTAGTAAACAAACTGTAAAAGGGGTTCAGAAGATTTTTTTAAAATCATTTTAGACCATTTATTTATTTTATTTCATTTTGAAAAACTCATCCTCATGTATATTTAATTAAACTGATTACTGCAACAGTGCCTTCACAGGTCTGCCTAAAAAGTCAATGAGACAGCTGCTGCTGATCCAGAACGCTGCTGCTTACATCCTCACTAAAACTAAAAAAGTAAAGCACAATGGCCCCAGTTCTAAAGTCCTTACACTGGCTCCCTCTATCACAGAGACAATACTTTATTAGTTTATAAATCACTGAATGGCTTTGCACCAAAATACATTAAAGATTTGTTGTTGGACCAACCTTCCAGACCACTCAGGTCTTCTGGCTCAAGTCTACTCCACATCCCCAGAATCAAAAGCAAACATGTAGAGGCAGCATTCAGTTGTTATGCTCCACTAAACTGGAGCAAACTTTCAGAAAACTGCTGAAACACTGAGTTCAGTAAAATCAAGGTTAAAAACCTATTTGGTTAGAGTGACCTTTGACTGTTTGAATAGTTAAAATATTAACATGAACTTCAGTCTGTAGTCCAGCGTCTCTTTAATTTCCTTTATTATGCCATTGCAATGTACTTTTTGTTTTCTTCATATTTGAATTGTCTCGTCATTGAAATGTGTTATACAAACAAACTTGCTTTGTCTTTATTGCAATTTAAAGTACTGTACAAGAAATTTGGCATACACCTCTTCATGTCTTTGCATGTTTTTTTTTAAACTATTTTTCATCCAGAAACCTTAAAATAATCACTTACCTCTAATTTATCAATCCTTCTGTATATTTGTCTCATTTCATCAGCCTTCTGTTGGATTTTTGGTAGATTTTCATTCACTATTTGAGAGGTATCATTACGAATCTAAGGGGAAAAAATACAAACCAAAGCAAATGCACTTAGAATGAAGCTTTATTCTGAATACTCATGAACTGCTAATGCTTACCATATCTAACATCCCCACAAACTCATCCACTCTTGTAAGCATTTCTTCTAAGCTCTTCTCCAAGCACAGGACCTTGATTGACAAAGGGTTACAAAAAAAAAAAAGAAAAGAAACTGAAACATTCAGCCTGAGCTTTTGATTACTTTAAAGTCTGAATCAGTTTTGTGGCAACTTTTGTGTCTCAGATACAACCACCACACTCAGCTCGAGTTGAAATGTGCCTTTAAAATATGTAAGAAACATGGCCAAAGGCTTAAAACACAGGGACCTTTGTCGTTTTATGAGGACAGCCTGGTGTCATGCCTGTCCATTTAAATGTCCTATCAGGAGGGTTGCTGCAGTTAGTCAATGAAAAGAACAACAATGTCTCTCTGATAGGAACGTGCTCAACTTATTTAAGAGTTGTAAACAGCTCAGCTGCTTATTCTAATACTTAAAATCACTTTTTATGCACGCGAGAGACTTAAATTTACAGGAAAACCTGGAAGCACCAGTGTGCAGAGCCACTGCAAGCCGTCCAGCTGTGTCCAGCTGAATATAAACAAAGAGCTAGCATGAAGAGCTAGCTTAGCTGGTTACATCTATAACTCCACCAACCTCTTCTCCAGCTGTCGCTTTGATGCAAGACGAGTATTCGAGGGCAGTTTGTCTCAGGACTTCGTCGTCCTGCTCCGAGTCGCGGTGGTCGTGTGTCTCGAGCTGAGCCGCTTCGTTCAGCCTCGGGTTCGGAGGGGCAACGTTAGCCGCAGCCGCCGCTCCGAAGCTGGGGCTCTGCGACACGGTCCCGCTGCTCAGGATGTCGCTCACCATGGACAAGCTGCTCGCGCTCTGGGACACGATGCCGCTGTCTGTGCTTATTTCCGCGCTCGACTCCTCCAGAGGAGACAGAAGGCCCACCCTGTCGACCCGGTGATGCTCCATGGCTCCTGTTTTTTGTGACCGCCTTCAGCCCTGATGTCAACTGACTTGGTCACGTGCGCCTCACTGTGGACGGGACGTCCCGAAGGTCAAAAATGTCGGCGGTTCCGTTTGAGGGGAATTCCAGCACTTTTTTTTTTTGGAGATTCAAAACATTTAATTCAGCTCATGAACAAGAACGGACTCCCTCACCTACTTCTAGCTTTTAAAATAAAACTAAATTTTGGTGTTTAATCGGTGTATGCACATACACACATAAATCAAATACTATTTTGCTCAAATAATTGTTTTAATTTTCTTTCGGTTACGCCCATTCTCAGGAGTCTCACCACAGCGAACTAACTCTCACGAAGACTTGGCAATTGCTTTTATGCCAGATATCCTTCCTGACATGACAACAGACCACCAAGGTACCACAGCCCTCTGTGTGGAGCAGAGGGGTGCCATCTAGGGTGCCTGGGGGAGAAGATCGTGGTTGTTAAGGGCCTTGCTCAGGGGCCCAGAGTGGGGCAAATGAGGGTGGAGGCAGGTGTGGGGCTTCACCTTTCCCTCACACCCACATTTTGATGTCAGTCCAAGGGGGTCGAACCAGTGACCTTTCGCTCACAGGCTTGCCTTTTCTAATCTCTGCGTCACCACTCCACTTATTGAACAAAATGTGTTCAAATAATCAAACTATACTTTCACATACTATGAACTTACCTGGCAGCCAGGGTGTCCCGTCCCTCACAGTGACCCAGAAAGGACGAAGCAAAAGAGAACGGATGGATCAGTCCTTCCTAGCTTGAAGACTTGTTTTGACTTTATATTATTTTTTTATGACTGGAATGACAATTTATGACTTTTAAACTGATTTAACTTTTGAGTTTCATTAACTATTTTTTATTGCTCCTGGTTTGCCTTTTTTGTCGCAGCATTTCAACCTGTCGGCCGCCACAGTGGTTAGTATAGTCACCACACAGCAAGTTATTTGAATCTCAACTCACTAGGATGTTTTGAATGGAGTTGGAATAGTTGCGTCAAGTAAGCTGCCATTTCTGCACAACAGCTCCTGTGTGCTTCATCACTGATTGAACAAGTTCTTCTGGTGGAACAGAGCCAACACTTTTCATTTGGTCTTACATTAAAATAAATGTTATGATATAAAGTAACCAATCCCTGGATTTTTGCACCCATAAGAGCATTTGGTCTTTTGCGCTCCTCCAGTCTGATCTGAAATGTTTCATGATAGGTTGAGGCCGAGTCAGAACAATTTTGGATTACAGGAATCAAAGCTTCTGGTTTTTCCCTTTTCTCCAACGTACCATTGATAAACCAGCAGATGGCAGCCAGGATTAGCACATAACAGCACTTCAGAGTTTTGAATGCAAAAGGTTAATTTACATGTTCATCATCTTTCAACATACAATTAATTGCATTTGTCACAAGACAAGTTTATTTGGATTTAGCATTTAATGTCATTCAATACACAATTATGGTATTGTATACTGTACAAGTATTCCTTGCACAACTCATTTTAAAACTTTCTAGTTTCGTATTTTTAATTCACTCTTAATTCTTTGTTGGGTTTAACAAGTTTACGCTTGAATAATTACCAGTAAATCTGCATCCAAACCACGTGTATAGAAACCCATCTCTCCCACCCACATCAGCACTGAATCCGCTTTTAAATGCCAGAACCTGCTGCGCGCGCCACTTTTTTCTGCCAAAACAATGACTGCCTAGGCAGTTGGGATGTTTGTTCTCCTGCTTAACCCAAAATCTGTTGATTGTCGGTGCAAATTAGCTTGATGTCAAAGCTCTATTAGCTGTTTGAGTAGTCTGGCCTCCTGAGTAAATGCAGAAGGCAAACATTCGTTTGCAGAGAGGTGAAAGAAGTTTGCTGCTGCAGGGCCTCAACCCAGGATAAAGGTGCATTCCTACTGTTGCCAAAAGCCAAATGATAAACTGATTGTGCCTGACGAAAGGAATTAACCTTCATACATTTTTTTGTAATCATTCTGTTTTGTCTAAAATAAATTTCTGTGACAGATGACCTTGATACACTCTATTACTCATCACAAAGCTATTTAAAACCTCCTATATGCGTAACTTAAAAAAACAAAATAAAATTCGAAAAGCTTTTCTAGTTTATAAATGTGAAATAGAATAATTTATTTAACAAGATACAAAGATTTGATCACAATCATCATTGCATAAAAGTCATGATAAAAACAAAACGTAACATAGCATTTATCAGAAGATAAGAAATACATAGATTTGCTCTTTCCAAACATCCCTAAATAACCCAGAAGTTGGTCCCAGACAGTAATAAGAATGAAAACTGATCTTAATAAGTGGTCATAAAGAAACGATAACAGGCTGTAGGTACATTCATAATCCTATCCTACAGTCAACTAAAACATAATTTGTTCCGATGCTTCTATAGAACACAGAAATCTTTGCATGTTAAACAAAACAGCAAAAAAACAAAACTAAAGAAAAAAATATATACACTATTATTGCTGTAAACACTTCTTATCATCCATGTAAAAACCACCAGAAGTTCCACAGTTACTCATATTTCTCTGGCTCAATGCTCCAGTTCATTCTCTGAGCAGCTGGCATGTTTATGTTTCTGTATCTGTAGTTATTATAGGGTAATGACGGTGCCATCCTCCTCCACCCCTCCCTTGGGAAGCGCAAGACTGTGGCGCGGGTCCGTTTTCAGAGAGCTGAGGATTTTGTGCAGGCTGCCGTTGCTGTGCCGGAGGGCTGGGTTGCTGCTGTGATGCAGAGGCTGTGTGTGCTGCTCACTGTGCTTGGACTGCTGAAGCTGCTTAAGGTTCAGGTCTCTGTGCAGCTGGAGGCTCAGGCTGCTGCGGTGCTGCTGCTGTTGTTGTTGGTAGTGGTGGTGGAGAGGAAGGGACCCCCCGTTCAGACTTGTCTGAGACTGAAAGGAAGCGGTGGAGATCACGGATGATGGACGTGACGGAGGGCTAGGCGAAGCCGCTGGACCCGACGACGTCACGATCTGCTGGTGCGTGCGAGATGCGCTTGATGCCATCGAGGCGTTGGACCGCTGAGATGGCCGTTTGAGGCGGCTCTCAATCACGATATCCGCATCCTCGTCGCTCTCCAGGTCATCCTGGTACCCATGTGCTCCAGAGGTCGGCTCACGCGCTAAGGCCATCGACAAACTTGGATAACCGGTCGACCCGCCACTGTCAGACGACTGGCCTGAGCTGCCAGAGATCCTGCTGCTGCGGACCACGTTGTTGCGCTGGTTCACCGGCTTGACGGTCACGATCAGGTTGTGACTGTTAGCGATCATCATGTCTGTCACTTGATCCAGCGACTTTCCCGTTACTTCAATGCCGTTCACCTCCAGAACCTCATCATTGACCGCCAGCAATCCGGTGCTCTCCGCCAACCCTCCAGGCACCAGTCGAGATATGAAGATGCCCGGGACCTTTTCCAGACCGTGCGGCGTCACACGAACGCTGGTCCCATCGCGGATGTAAAAGCCCAAGGGTTTGTCCGAGCCGTGGCGATACAGGCGAACACGGCGGTGAGATTCAGGCAGGATGTCCACGTCAATGATGGACGAAACGGGCCTGAAATCCTGCGGCATGCCAATGCGGATGTGAGGACGCTTGCGGTTGATGTCGCTGTTGCGCAGCGTTACCACGGCCTTCTTCCTACGAGTTATTGTGTTGTTGCCAAAGTTACTGTAGTCGACCTCCTCTGCAAAAAGAAAAACAAGATAAAGAGAAGTTCAGACTTAGTGCTCAGAGGTCTTCAGTGTCTTATCATGCCAGGCTAAAGCTAAATAAAAGACTGGAACAAACAAATAGGAGTAGATTAGTTCTACATTAAGGTATTAATAAGTGAAACTGTCCTACAAATGCAGTAAGATGTTCATTAAATAAGCTAAAACCAAGACTTTAGAGACCGTTTGTTTCACAAATATTCAAGATGGAAGCCACCAATTTTGACTATTCTATTCCATCGTAAGTAGACAAGAATCTAAACACCAACATGTCAGCAAGATTCACACGCTGCCGTCTTTGAGCGGCTGGGAGTGCGTTGTGTTTGTAAAAACTGCTGAGTGAGCGGAGCATTCCTCTGCTGACAGAGGTGACCCACCCCTGACTGCTACCAGGCAGCAGCTGCATAGATATCCACTTTTCATTTCTGCACGGACACACACCCACACATAAACAGAACTCCTGAGGGGGCCTTATAAACACTAGACAGGACAGCGTATAAACGACTGACCTTAGAAAGAAATATTGTGGCGATCTCAGTTACAGCGTCATGTTGCACATCAGGATTTAGAGCAGTGGATCTACAACAGGCTAGACTAGATGACCACTTTAATGACTGCGCTACATCCTCAAGATAAATCAGACAATAATGAGCTTATTTATGAACAACCTTGTGAAAAAGACAAGCTGGAAACATGAGTTTACATTACAATGTGATACTGAGTAACCAGTTGAATTTGTTCAGTGTTTGACAAAGACAGCTACAGCAAGAGAGAGGGGGGGAAATAAACACTTTGGTATCAGTCTAATCTTCCCCTCTCAGGCGAACAGGAAATCTGCACTCAGCAAGACCTGATGTGACAGGAAGTGCAGGTCTCCCATTGGGAGCATCAGCTCCTGCACCTCTGGGTCATGCTTGCAACTTAGAGTAGATAACTCTTTAATAAGACTGTCATTTTAGTTAGCATTAGTAGTTTTTCCATTACGTTTCCCTTATTGCACATCTACTGTCTGTGCTGTGGTTTTATCGACTCCCACAATCTGCCTCTTGTTTTTTCCTCTTCTTCTGACATGCACCACAAGAACGCAATAAACTCCTCAAGACCCTATTTACTCAATATCTTTTCTCCTGCCGTTAAAATGTGCTTCGTCGACAGTACGCTAAAGAAAGAGGAGCTGCTAGAGGAAAACGGCATATATTAACCACGCGTCAGACCATGATTATTGAGCTTAGAACCACGTTTTGAGAATGAAAGGACGACTTGCTTACAAGCTCTACATTTATTTTAGAGCTTGAGAACTGGGCAAAAAGTATAGAGTAGGTCCTTCAGTAATTATAGGGAATTGGTTAATTAAAGTCACCTGGTGCCGAATTCAACAGGGATGTTAAAGGGATGGGACTGTGTGGACAGATTATGACCAGTTAATATCTGAGCCAGTGTAGCTCTTTGAATAACCTCAGTTACGGAAAATCATTTAACTGTATTTTTCGGATTATAAGGCGCATTAAGCTAAATGCGTTCATTTTTACAGATTTTTGAGCGTTGTGCATCACATAAATTCGGTTCGAGGTCAGTAAGCACAACCAAAACTGGATTACAAGGCTCACTGTCGATTTTTGAGAACATTTAAGGATTCTAAGTGCGCCTTATAGTCCGAAAAATATGGTAATTCTGACCTGATTGACCAGCTAACAGCTAGTTCAAGTGAGGCCAAGACCAAAGTGCTGCTGACCTTAAAACTAACGGCTCATAACCTTTTCCTCCATGACTTTAAACTCACTTTAAAGGCTCACAAAGTTAAGTCATCATGTCTGATAAAGAAACAGCACCAAGCGTTGGTCTTAAATAACACCATCTACAAAGGCAGAACATCATCCATCCTAGAGCGTGGTATATAAATTTTGTTTTCTTTGCATGTTACGACAGAAGCTGATCTGATTAAATACAGACAAGGCATTTTGCCACGAGGCAGGAATTTCTGCCACAAGTGCAAGTCTCTCCTGATGGGAACCACATTGAGGAAGGGCTTCAGCAGGCTTGTTTAGCGCAACACCCTCCTTCCACACCCTCACCTCGGTCTCCAACCAAAGCCACAGCATGCCACATCACCGGGGCTTATTGTGGGATACATGAGTTTTTTAGGGTGAAATCCAGTGTGTGCAACTAAAACTGTTCTGTCGGTGAGTAATGTTTCACAGCTGTCGCGCAAAATGCAATACGAAGCAAACGCTGGAGTAATTTGTTTCAAGTAACCTGCAAGTATGACGGCACGAGGTGTGGCTGATCCTTGGGCAATCACTGAAGAGGAAAGTTAGGCTCAGCAGGTGTTTAAGACACTGATCATTAAACTTGTCAAATCCACCAGGAAAACAAGGTACATGGATATAATCGTTACATATTCCAGCCCAGTAATTAACAACAACTAACTTTCTCTTTCAATAAGAAAATCAAACAAACAAAACAAAATATGGGGCATGAACTCGTTAAAAAGCTTATGAAATCCATATGATTCATACCAGCTGTGTGTGGTGCATTTTTCTTACTAAAACTAATTTTCTTCAGATTGATCTGATGTGCTGCTGAGACTGAGGGAGAGCAGAGAAGATCGTTCAAACGGTTTCACATTATAGTTTATTATTTTGTTGAGCTTTCACAACTTTTTAACTGGCAGTAAATCAGGAAACCAGAGCACCTCATAAGTAAACTCTCAACTTGGATAACCACATGTTGACTGTTAAGAGAACATTCTTATCTGTCCTCTTTTTAAAAGTGTAGCAATATGTTCCAGCATATCTTGATCTGCTACATTAGAAGCAAATGGATAATGTTTGTAAAGTCAAACTACACAACATATTATACGTTTCTCCATAAGGAAATTCCCCCTCTTTAAACTCGAAGCAGAACTGTACAGAAACGCAATGAACTAAAACAAGTGATACAACTGACAGAAAATATTTTAGGATAAAAATTCATACATTTTTAAAAATAAGATTAATTTTTTTTTTCTGCTTGAAGTTCAACATCGTGTTTTTGTGGTTTTCTTGAGCAGATAATGGCTTCATTTAATCAGATAAAGTTAATAAAAATGGCTGGTGGATACAGTGGCCTTCATCTTCAGCAGCAGTAAATGAATCCAACTAGTGTGGGTTTCAAACCAAACAGGACAAACAGAAACACACTTAAAGATAAAGTTCTGATTGTTTTTATACCGAACTAATAATTTATGTATTCGAGAAACACCACGCTAATGCATCAAAGTTCATGCTCAATAATCCATGTAAAAAAATCCAACAAAGCTCAGTCAAGTCATCTGGGCAGTTTCTTTTTTTGTTGAGACATTTCATCCATCCTCCAAAGGACAAGAATAAGATGGCTGTGCTTTTATAGTAGCAGCTTCGTGCACACCGCCCATCTTTCGGACGACTCTACGTACATGTTCTCGTTGTATCTCGGTGCAATGATGAAGTTTATTCTGACTTCATCAAACTGAGGAGCCACAAACAAACTCAGTCTGACAAGCAACACATTCACATAGTAGACCAACCAGTTTAATGGTGATAAGATGGTTTCTGAAGCCCGCCCTCTCCCCCGTCAACTCCTCTTTGAGGCAGCCATAGCCAAAGTGGTTCAAAACATTCAGATTGGGTCTCGGTCAGGTTGATAAACCTTTGGATGAAGAACGAAACATCTTAAAAAAAAAAAAAATGTCCAGATGATTTGACTGTACTTTGTTGGATTTTTTAACCTGGATTATTGAGCATGAACTTTGATGTTTTGAATCACTTTGGCTGCCTCAGAGGAGGCGACGGGGGAGAGGGTGGGCCCCAGAAAC
>JARVGQ010000737.1:18265834-18277842 GCA_031762355.1 Hypsolebias martinsi | reverse complement strand
CGTTTCTACAATTTTTTTGCTTTGTTTTGTTTTGTTTTTTGAATGTCCAGAGGACCAGACTTAGCTTTTTTTAGATTCCAGTAAACCGTTTCCCCACCAATACTTTGGATAATACTTTCTCATATCTTTGTCCAGATGAGAAGCAAAATGTCCAGTGAACCTGTTGAAACATACATGATGCACCTGCAGGTGTCGTTAACGGCAAGATTAACTATGCACACGCAAAAAACCGTAACAGTCCAGTGACAATGTTGTTGCCCCTGTGTCTGTGTGCGTTCCTGTGTCAGTCGTAAAATATTTCATGATGCACCAGATGAATTTTAAGGAAACTTGCAGAAATAAATCAATGATCTCCAACTGATAACCTTTTGGAGTGAACCCAATTCAAAACGGTTGCCACAGGTAGGCTAAACACAAAAATGACTATAACTCATTAAATTTACAGAGACTATAATAGCTTGGAGTCATTATCAACACATGCTAACAGATCGTGTGAGATATTCGCATGAGATGGACATTTGTGTTAAGGTTTTACCAAAACAAACTCCATCAGTTTTCAACATAAGATGATCTTAATTGAAAACTCTGCCGTGAAAGGAATGCTAGGTTTTAATCAGTAACGTTTTTGTTCTGCAGCCTGCTGCTGACCCTTGGGACTCTTTCTCTGGATCCTTAAATCAAAGGCCACAACATCATTTGAGCTTCATTTTACAAATTCTGGAGGATAGTTTAAAATCCCTGCAAGGATGAAAAGTGACTGCACTGATCATCTGATGCTAGCCACAACGTGAAAAGTGATCTTGGACATTTGAGTGCATTTGCCTAATATTTTACTTCTTTTAATTAAAATAGAAATGACATGACGGCAAAAAAGCTATGGCACCTTGGAGCTGCTTTAATATTTTCAACGACCAAAAGGGAAGAATCAAAAATTTTCAGGTAAATTTGGTGAAAAAGTAACTTATGACATTAGATATGTATTTTTTTAACCACTGGTTTACAGTAGATTGGGTGGATTTCATTTAACTATTAACCAACATTAATGCCAGTGTGCAGCACAACACATACTTTAAATAAGTTTATACATTGCAGTCAGTAGTCTCATAAAAAGTATGAGCTCTTGGTTTTTAATTCAATTCAGTTCAAAAATGCTTAATTAATCCCAAAGGAAAATTAAGTGTTGTCGTAGCTCATCATCCTGGTTGCGTTCAAGAGTTGTTATAGATGCTGATAGGTAGGAAGGATCTTCTGCAGCGAATCTGAAGAATCTGGCCACAGATACCAATCCATCCACCTGGATCCAGCTTGCGGTCAGATCCAGTGGGTCTTAGTCCTCCTGGACAGCAGGACTGCTCGAATGCCGAGCAGAATTCCTCCCTGAGCAATGGTCACTCCTCCTAGCAGTCTGCCGAGTTCCTTGTCACCCCAGACAGACTGCTGAAGGTGCCGGGGGATGATTCCAGTCCTCCCATTGTCACGAGCTGAGTTTCCCACCAGCTTTCAGGATCTTGGCGGTCAGGTACTCGAGCACCACCACCAGGTTGATGGGAATTCGTCCATGGTGCCTCTTTTTCAACTCATTTGGGATTTGGGGCTGTAGTTGAGGTAGTTGAGCTTTGAGATGTTAATTGTCTGCTCCTTGTTGTTTAAAAAACGTACTTTTGCCATGGTTACACATCGTAGCAAATGCCCAAAAGTAAAAGGGTTTCTATAAAAAATCCTTCCAGCTGCACAACATCCGATACCGGAGTAAATAATCAGCCAAAAAAAATCCAGAAAAAAGAGGAATTAAAGTTTTCAAAAGCAATATCTCAGAATTAATGTAACAGAGCTACTCCAACATGCAGCCACCTTGAGCGGCACAATCCTAGAACAGATAAGTTCGTCTGGCTCTTCATGTACTTCAACCTCCTTGAAACCACAAGCCTCTTTTCCTGCTGCCATAGGCGTGCATGCTACTGACCTGTAAACAATTCATGAGAGCCCTCTTTATATTTCATGGCGTGGAAATGGATGTTTCATGTCAGGTGGGAGCAAATGTAGAAACAGTAAAGACGAAGTTAAAGGATTGTGACGCAAAAGATACAAGACCAAAAAAAAAAAAAAGAAGAAGAAAACAGAAAGAGATGGACAAATCTGTGCCTCCGAGTTCATCTTATGTCTCACTTCCATCTCGCCTCATGGATTCATTCTTTTAACCTTGCTAGTATCGTCCTGAGCTCCCACATCGTTCAGAAGACGGTAAAAGAATTACAGAAAGGATGAGACTAAAAGGCCAAGAGATGAAGAAGAGAGTCAGAGAGTAATGCAATCGCTCGGCTTGGCTGATGAATGTGGAGCGGCTCCTCCACAGGGAGCTGCTCTCATAACTGACAGGGCCTTGCTGGGTGTCGTAATTGAAAGTAATGATAATTAATATCATCGGCGCAATCACCATTTGTTGTTACAGGGACAGGATGCTTATTGCTTCCTCTGAAAAGGCAGAAATAAAGCAGTCCCCTCCTCCCAACCCCCCCAAAAAGGCGGGAATCTCGTTAACCTTTAAGCTATTCTGATCATGTTTAATTTTTCAGGGAGGGGAGGAAAGTAAAAACAGTTTTGCAAGAGTGGCAGAGCTATTATTATTAAAAATTGACAGAAAAAAAAATCATACTCTGGTACTTTTTCTCTCCACTGAACTGAAAACTGATGTTAAATTGGATTTGATGTCATGGATAACAAGTTGGGATTAAACACCCGAGACTCTTTATGTATAGGCAGCCAGTAACAGTCACACAGCTGAGCATTTGAGAGGCAAATTAAAGTATTCAAATGTACGGAAGGAGATAAGCACAAGACTATGACAGTGAACAAAGTAGGTCCTCAATTCGTGGCCGCTTCTGACTGGCAATGCATCAACCCTGCTAACGTTGTCTGATTTTCAGTGGAGTGGTAAGAATGTCAAACTTCAGCTGGAATAAGCGAACGCATATCATGAATATATTTCCATCTGTTTGAGTCCGGTACATTATGTTTTACTGGGAGAAACATGGCTGCAGATTAGTAACATCATGAATTCAGAGGAACAGAAAAGGCCAAAAGCTCACGGTGCTGTTTCACCATATCAAAGGAGACCCTCTGCATACAAGGAAACACACGGCACCATGGAGAAGACAGCCCTCTGGGATGATGGGCTCAAACCCAACACGCAAAAAAACCATAAACACCTTTCACCTTCGTGCACACTCTTTTAGTATAAAACCCTGTAGTTATTCACTTGGTTCAAGTACAATTACACGCCTTTCAATTGCAAATCAGAGCAGAGCTGCGAATCCGAACAGACAATCAAGTGAGGTGGTTTCCATAAACACAAGCCTCACGTTAAGCCAACTCCTGCCTATTAGGGAAGGGACAGATGTAGCCAAATTACAGCGAGCACCCAGGGGATATGCAAATGTGAAGGATCTCCCGCATGACTTACCTTCTTTTTTTATCATTCAAACTGTGTCGCTGTTATGAGATCGGTAAGAAAGAGCAGGGGCGTGCATCTCAGTGCTTCTCTTTGCGAGTCGGGTTATCAAACACTTTGGCTAACTAACTTTTGTAACGACAAAGGATTAATTATATTGTTCTGATGGCGCAGACGGAATTATAACTTTAAAAAGGCCACGGTGAAAGTCAAAGAGATACAGTTTAATTGTCCATACTTCTTTTCAATTTTCAACAGCAGTTTCATTTAGTAAAATTTAGGAAGAAGGTTGTTGTATCTTAACTGCCTATGTTTTGTACGGAGAAGTGGACAGAACACTTTGCAAGACATTGCTGCTATTTGTACAGTTTCTGGGACTAATTAGATATAGATTTGTATTGACGTACTATAATTGCAGGAGCAAAAATGAAACTCGGGAGGAGGTATTTTCCAAGCCGTCTTTGTTTTCTCGATAATCGCCTCCATTTTCAGCGTCTCTCCAACTCAAACCCTCTCAGCGTCTTTCATTCTCACTCGTTCCTCCTGCAAAGCTCACACCCTCTCCTTTCTGTCTCCGTGTCAGACCACCCAGACAGCTGGCCCCGTGCGCTCCAGCTGTTTCCCTGCTGCGGATCTAGTTTGTGATACTTTTTTTGTATCCGCACAGCTATGATTGGTTCAATCCCCCACCTCAAATACCATCCACCCCCCCCCCTCTTTCAGTTGTATCGTCCTTCCCTATTTTTCTCCTCTGTAAAAGAACCATAAAGGGAGGGCTTTTGTTTCCACTGCAGGTGTCTTCAGTGGGTGAAAAGCAGTGCAGGGCTGTGGTTGTCTACCATCAGCGGGGTGAGTTTTTCAACCCAGGATCCCCCCACCCCACCTGTGGCAGGTCTTGAACTGCATGAATCAGTTACAGTATTCCTAAACTGTAGAATCATTGTGGTTGATCTTTATTACAGGAGTCTCTCTGTGGCTCCAAGCTCCCAGGAGATCTGGCACCACTGCTTCCTCATGAGAGTCATGCTTAGTTACTCATCCACCCCCCTGCGCTCTTGTCTACACCAGTGTGAGGTGAGGACAGTCTGACAGAATGTGAGGGGAAACAGATTTACTCTCATCAATCTGTTCATATTATTCAACCATTTTTTAGTCCAATTTTTCAGAACACAATCACTACCCCAAACTTTCCTTAAAGGGATGCACACTTCCTGCTGCCTTTTACGTCACAGTTTTAGACTAAGATCGTTTTATGTTGAGAAACAACACTTGTCGCCATTTTGGTCAAACCTTGAGAAAAACGTTATGCACCGTCCTAATCAGATATCACATCTGTGTGATGTGAACGACCCTCGGACGAGACAGATTTGTTCTGACCACTATCTCCTGTGGGTAACTACTCCAATTTAAAATAAAAAGAATAACTTTTTTTAGGGTTTTGGATTCGGGGCTAAGGCCTTGTTGAGCTATCGTAAGGTTCACCCTGGACACATTGCCAGTCCATCACAGATGAATGAACTGGGGCAGGAATGGAAGACTGAGATTGTCATCATTATATGTTCCCATACAATGGTGAAATTAGTTGTCTGCATTTAACCCACCGCACCTGGGACACACCCAGGTGGAGCAGTGAGCAGCTATGTAAGCGCCCAGGGAGCAATTAGGGATTAGGTATCTTGCTCAGAGACACCACGACTTGGGAATGGCTGGGAGTCGAGACGTGACTTTCTGTTCTTAGGTCGGCTGCCCTACCTCTACCCCATCTCGGCCCCCAAGGCCAAATTAGTAAGGCAGAATAAAAAAATCTGGCAAATGCCTAATCATAAAAATTCAGAACCCCTCCCTTCCTAATACTCCACCCCAGAGGGCCTTGTCAAGGCTGTTTTTAGAGCCTTAAATCCCCTGGTTCTCACAGTTGTCTACGTTTTAGTCTTCATATTTATTGTACACACTCTCTATATACATTTCAAAATGGGCAACTGTAAAGTAAAAATAATAATCATAATAATGCCTTCCCACCTTATTACCTTTCAGCATTTATATTTCCTTTAAAGTCTGCAGTTTGCCGGGTTAAATTCATGTTGGCTTGCAGCTGCCAGGTGAGTCTGGGAAGATCCGCCTCATTAGAGAAACACAACAACGGCCTCCGGGGCAAAAATTAAGATAAGTCGTTGTTTGACTCTGATCCTCAGACGGTTTTGCATTTAGCTTCCAGATGGGTCAACCTGGGGCACGGTTAGGAGCATGCCCTGAAGACAGTTACCCTGGAGGCCGAGGGCGTAGATTTTCATTCAGTTAAACCCGCCTCGTTGCACCGCCGCTCAGAAAGACAGATTTTCAACAAGTGAGTGGAATTAAAAGGACATTTTATGTCTGACATGCTGAGGTTTTGATTGAACTCTAGTTTTTCGCTGTCTCGTCCTCAGTGTTTGACAAACTTGAGATGAGTGTACACAGATGGTGCCTGTTTTGATGCATCAGGGGATTTCTTTTCATGAAGGTGTCCAATTATCCATGGTAGGAGAGTGGGGACTCTCAAAGTCCCTTTAGAAAAGGAGGTGTGTCTGTGGAGGGGCTGCTGAAAAATAAATTGTGTAGTGATCCCATCAAGTCCCTGAACAGTGTGGAGGGAGAGGTGGGTATGGGGAAGGTTGCCTTTACTTTAATGAGTAGTTATAAGATTAAAGTTTTAGCAGGAGTAATTTAAAATTAGTACAGCCTCCGGTCAGTCTGCCTTCATCAACTCCAGGGTACACAATGCTGCAAAGTTTCTGCAGGATAAGAACTTTTTCTGATCTTAAAACTGAATGAAGCGAGAAAATCCAAGTATTATCCCAATCAAATTTATTATTGTAATGATAAAGATTATTTGACCATAATAAGGTCAAAATTCAGCCTTTGCTCTTAAAGATTTAGGTCAATCGTGTAAAGTTACTTCCCAGATCCTGAGCACCTGAGATCTAAATCATTGAGCTCAACGAAATGCATATGAAAAGAATGTGGGGTCTTTTTAAAAGAAAAAAGGCAAAAAAATAAATAAGTAAATAAATTGGGTTGTAGAAACCAATGTTTACCAGATGTTTTGAATGGCTTATTCGGCTCCTTCATGACCGATAATAGAATTTGTTTGATGTTTTGTGGTAAAATGCTCCTTCTTTCATATATCAGGCGTGTTTGTTAGATATGTGGTCCATGCCCAAACTCGGACAGATGTTATTTAGATTAGAAAATACTGTCAGATTTGAACGATAACCATCCATCCACCCATTATCTTTACCCACTTCTTCTGTTCTGGGTCACGGGGGTCACTGGTGTCCATGTCCAGCTGTCACTGTGTGAGAAGCAGGGGACACCCTGGACAGGTCACAAGTCCATCACAGAGACAAATGAGACAAACAACCATTCACATTCTCTCCTTGGACAATTAACTGTATTAATTCTGTAGTCTGTTTCTTGCCTTGTACGTGGTATTTTATAATAGTATTTGGAATTGAGGAAGCAATGTCAGCGTGTACGACTGAACATTGAGCACATAAAAAATTAAAATGTTGCGACCTGGCAACCCACTGTGTTGCTGTGTATCCAAGAACCAATGACAGCATAAACTATGTTGCTTGAAAGTTTAATTTTTTTTTCCCATCGTTTTTCTTTGTGGACATTTGTTTTTATTTCTTTGTTAGGTTTGACTTTTGGTTTGGAAAAGCTTATATGTTTTACCAAACAGCGTGACAAATTTGGCTCCAATCACAGACTCGTGTTTCTGGTTTCCAAAAACTACAAATGATCCAGTTTTACACTGTTGACTAAACCTTTTTACTCTGGTACTAAGAAACTTCTCTAAAATCAGCAGATATTCGTGTACTTCCTCTTCTGATACTCTCTTAAGAAGATCTGCTTGTTCCTTTGTTTATTAAAGTGGTTGGCACTAATGAAATATTTTGGTAGTTCTTGGAACAATGCAGCTTTATATAAATATACATATTAGTAAGTTAGCTCCATTTCTAACCTATAAAGCCCTCAACAACCTAGCTCCATCTTATATTACAGATCTTATTGTTCCATATTTTCCTCACAGAGCACTTCACTCTCAGACTGCAGGTTTACTTGTGGTTCCTAGAGTTTCCAAGAGCAGAATGGGAGGAAGATCTTTCAGTTCGCAGGCTCCTCTCTTGTGGAACCAACTTCCAGTTTCTGTCAATGAGGCTGATACATTGTCTAGTTTTAAAACTGGACTTAAGACTTTCCTTTTTGATAAATCCTATACTTAGAGTTGGCTTGTTGGTACATTCAGCAGCCTTAAAACATACAAAGTGTATTGATGCTCACCACCATGGACGCTGTTCAGTTGGGAAAACAGTCAAAAATAAATAGTGTCAAGCAAAAGTGACGCAGTTCAATTTTAGCTATTGTAGCATCTTTTCCACACAGGTATGTTGTTTTTATGTAAGAGTTGCTTTATAAGCCTAACAAACAACAAAACACTGGCACTCCATCAACTGGTCATTAGGCTAGTCTGGACAAAGACCTTTATCTTTTTGCTAATTCTCCGTGCTGCATGAGCTGTGTGTTCAACAGAAAATCACTTCAAAGTTGATTGACTGTCCCTTTAATGGTCACATCATTTTAAAAGATGAAGCAATTACAAACTGGTGACATTCGGGTAACGCCATCCTTCCATGTCCATTTAACACACGTATGAAAAATACACACTTAGCATGGGCAGTTAGAGGTAAGCTCACTCAGACAAATAAATGTTGACTTCCATAAAACTTCAAAAAGACAAAAAGAGAAACATTTTGTCTCATTCTGCGGTTACACTGAAGACTCATGATGAATGAAGCAGACGATAAAGAGACATTGTAAACTTTTAATTAAGCAAAACCAAAACAGTTAAACAGTTAGGTAATCCAAAACAGATGTCCAGAACAGGAAACTGGGCAAGGCTGATACAGACTTATCTGGTCTTGGAGTCAAAAACAAACAAACAAACAAAAAAAAGTATCTAACAGATAATAATAAAGCTGTGCCACTGAACAAAGGTGACCATCGACTGTACATATGAGGAAATTAAATATATTACATTTTGGAGAGGTAAAACTCGCTGTGCATTTCTTCAAAATTTAAACCGATAACCACCTAAAAACCTTTTTTTTTTTTTTTTTTAGACTTTATAGTAAAGGTGTGTCTCACTTGAACGTTTCCTTAATAAATTCACTTTAATGGTCAAATCAGCTGCATTTCGTCGGGACTTGGCATTTGCTGTCTAGGGCAAGCCAAGTGTCTCATTAATAGCCACTTTTATATGAGACACTTGGCTTGCCATATTGCTCGAGGGCTCGCTAGTGGCTGAAAATGGTAGTTCAATATTTTCCATGTCAGAATGAATGAAATTGTCAGATCTCAGCCAAAAATTGGTTTATAAATATAAGGAAAAAAACATATATTAGTCGCAGAACTTACAAATCTAAATGCAAAAAGTTGTGACTTACAGTATACAGCGAAAAATACAGTAAAACAGAAGAAAGTATTGATAAGGATACAGACAGAGGGGATTTCTATGATTGTTTTAAATGTCTTCTGTTAGACACAATGCCAGCTTTAGAAAACAGCTGAACAACAATGGTGGATTTTCTTTATTGTAAATGTCATTTTCATGTGCTGCACCACTTGCAGCTCAGTGGATGCTTTAAAATGTCTACACTGTTTTACTGCTAATTTATTTACTGTTGTTTTTTAACTGTGCCCTATATTTCCTTCACTTACATAGAAGAGGCACAAATTGCCTCGTTTAAACTAAGCATCCAGTCAAACACAGATTGAACAATGCTAGCATCAGTTTTGGGTTTTAAACTTCTGCAGCACAAACAACAAATGCTGCCTTTTATAAAACTCCACGTTAGTTAGGGTGAAAAGAATATCTGTGTTAAAGTCAGCCTATGTTCACGGTAACATAGGGTCTTTAAAAGTTACGTGGATCAGTGTGAAGAGGAATTTTAATGCCAAGTTGATTTTATTTTATTAAAATGAACCCCTAATCAGTGCCAAAAAAAAGACTTTATTTTGTAGTTTAATTTTCATGCTCCTGCAATTTGCTATTGTGAATCTCTCAGAATTCAAATAAAAATATTATAACCACAATAAATAAACTTGTTAGAATTTGTTTTTCGAGTAACAGTGCATTAACCCAGTGGTACACTTCAAGTTTAGTTTATTGTACATACAACATGATGATCAAAATACGAGTACACTCTGACATTGTTTACTTCCTTTCTCGTGCAGAAACTTGCAGCACGACTGCCGAAGTCCCGGGAGGTGAGAGAAGTCCCCCACGGCTGCTTGTGTCCCCCCGGTAAGGTCCTAAACTCCCCCCCCCGTTCTCACGGCTCACCGTAAATCACTGACAGAGGCACTGTCATCCAGAAAACACTCAAAGCATGCAACAGGACGCTTGTTCAAAGGGACGTCTCTTTACATTTAGCATCCTACGATTTAGACGTTTTGACAGTGCTCTTTAATGTTTTCTACATTTCTGTCTCATCGTGTTCAGAATAGAGACATGAGTTCTGTTGAGGAGTTTGCATGTTTCATGGTTCCACAGAGAAGCTGCAGACATTCACCAGGAGGGATCTGCAACAACCATTCCAGTTTTATTTTCTGGTGTGGTTTGAATTGATTGACGCATCTTGTTCATAACAATGCTAGTGATGATCATCATTTTCAGCTTCTTGTTGCAGAGATGAAATGAGGTGTGCTTTTATGGAGGGAGACGTGTCGTTCTGACTCCCACACCAACCCTCACTCTGCTCTTTGACATTTTACTCAGGATGACAATATCTGTTTATAATCTACAACAACCAAGTGCACAGTTTGGTTTTGTTTTCTGAGAATGTTCTAATAACCCACGGCTCGGCAGGGTCAGTCCCATCAATTGTTTTAGTTCATGACTGTCTTAGTGTGAGTTAGTTCAGCTGAGCTCAAAACTTATTACATTTAAGATGCTAAAAATAAGCTGTCTGTCTGAGCGTCCCCTTCTGGTGTGTAAAAACACCTGTTTCCCTGCTGCAGACCCCAGATGGTAGTAATTAAGTTAGACAAAGGGTGTGTTTGTGTGTGTGTGTTCCTGTATGTTCTCATTACAGTCACATTACATGGAATAAATGCAACAGACTGTTTAAAATAGTAGAAAGTTGGGGTGGGGGGGTGGGGGGTTTGAGTAAATGGGGTGAAAGTTAGAAAAATCTCACTAAGTCGACAGTTGTTTTCAGTTTCTGTCACTTAACCTCATAAAGCCTGTGAGTGTGGTGTGTATGTAAAGTTGTAGTAAATGTACTGTAAATCCAAAAAACGTTCTCCCCTGGGCCTCTCTGCAGTTCAACACCGAGACTGGTACACAACCAGTGGCGTACTCTGTGTGATACACGGGCATACGGAGTATATATGAACCCATTTACTGTGAAGGAGTCCCAGAGGCTCAGTGGGATTAATCTGTATAAAGAAAGGCTGAATGAAAAAAAGAGAAGCTTGGGAATTTCCATATGCCCACTTCAAAGTGCCCAATGACACGAATCATTGGTAATACATGACATCCTGTCATTGTCAACACATTTGGAACATTTTATAGACACACTGAATTGGTTCAACCTGTTTTTTGTATAATTAATACTTCTGTACTTACTACTTAATACTTGAACGTGTTTTGCATTGATACTGTTTTATCAGTTCTATAACCTTATTAATGCAAAGTCAACTGTTGTACAAATATAAAGTTTGTTGTACATTATTCAAATAGTATGAGCTTCAGAGAAATTTTGAAATGTTCAATATGCTTAAAAATCAAAATCAATTAACGATTACATTGTGCAAACTGGTGTACTTTGGTTTCTAAGCACAGTATACCCACTACAAAAATGTAGACTACACCACTGTACACAACCATCACAGAGAGCAATACTCAGCACAGTCTTATGCTACTGAAATAAATGCATACTTTTTAAGTCTGACATTTTTCTAGTTACACTAAATTTACATTTTTTTCTACTCCTAATTTCAGCATTTAACAACATCTCAATCAACAAATTTAAAGGAATCCACTTTTATGAGTTTATTCCAGTAGTAGGATATTTATTTAAACTGACAAAATGCTATATACATATACATACAACGAGTTTAAAGGGTCGGTCCACCACAATTCAAGGAATGGGACTATGGAATGGTTTGGATGATAATACTAAAGCAGTGAAGTCAATATCTATATTTAAAAAAAGATCAAAACTATTTTGTTGGGAAGATATATATGCGACAGATCAATGTTTCTTTTGTTTAACTTGAATTTGATAAATTGTGTATTTAGTTAAAATATATATGTGAATGATTGTTGTTTTAAATTGATGGCTTGAATTGATGTTGCATAATGAGTGAGCAGATATGATAAGATAATTTCTTCTTCGGCTTCCTTTCATTTCATGTTTTTTTTTTTAATATTTTCTGGTAATTGTATTTGTGTTTTATTGAAATGAAATGAATAAACAAACAAACAAACACACACACACACACACATACA
>JARVGQ010000737.1:18229225-18250798 GCA_031762355.1 Hypsolebias martinsi | reverse complement strand
TCAACCCCGAGTTGCTCCCGGTGGGACTGGCTGGCGCCTTGCATGGCAGACTACCGCCACCGGTGTATGAATGTGTGCATGAATGGGTGGATGGCTGGTGCTGTAAAGCACCTTGGGGCCCCTCATACGGGGCTGGAAGGCGCTATATAAGTAAGCTCCATTTACCATTTGAGGTGACTTATAGGGCGGAGCGACGTGGACGGTGGAAAATACTGTAGTTGTATTCATTTGTGTATTAGGTTAGTGCTGAATTGAGAAGCCAACGTTTACTTCCTTTTGAAATAAAATTTGGGCCGGCGTATGACGCTTACCAGCCAAACGCATCGCAGCTCAGCCCTTTGTGCTGACGTAAGGCTCCCCTGCTCAGCCTTTATTCTCTTCCCATAAGTTTTCTGTAACATTATGTCACAAACAGCCCAAACTCTCGTTATGCAATATGACCTTGTTTTCCTTATCAGCTGCTGGCACTGAGCTCAGTGGTTCTTTTCTGGTTCCAGCACACACAGGCAAAGGTCTTTTATACGTTCACCTGCAGTCATTGGGTGAGAAACGTGTGATTTTTATAGCCAAACTCGCACAGTATTGTGCATATAAGAGCAGTTTAGGCCATTTGCTATGGCAATGATATAAAACTGGGTGTGCCTTTCTTTTGTTAGGCTGGATGCCTGTCGGTGTGGTTTAAAAGAATATGACCCGTTAGCTAAAATAAGGCGAGTTTAGGTGCAGTGGTGCTGGAGTGTTTGAAACATGCACTTGTGTTCCCTTGTGCACGTCGTCTTTTGCGTGATTTATATCCTTTTGCACCTGCAGGTTTGATTGGAGATGGGGGAGTGAGACAGCTGGTCAGGCTCTGAAAGTCTGCATGCATGTTTTTGTATGTTCGTAGACACACATGCTCACTCATCCATGTGGGGGTGGGGGTGGTTGCCACCGCTTATCCATTCAGGATCCCAGTGAAGCTGAATCAACACTTTAGCTTTGTCTTTGCTTTGGCCTTGTGGGTTCAGAAATGTCTCGTAAAGGACACGCTAGGAACATGAATACATACAAATGGTTGCGTCGTCATTTTGTTATTCTTAGAATAACAAGTGAAACACGATCTCCAGGAGCTTATGTTTGTAGTTCGAATTTCAGCTCAGCTCCGCTTTGATTTAAAAGCATTAAAGCTTAAAGAAGAGGCATTAGTTTGTTTTTCAGCCTTTTTGAATTGCAGAGTATTGAAGCTTAGGCTGGCATAAGCTGTTAATAACCATTATGGGCATTTCCTGTACAACCTCTTGACTGATTTTTTTTGCTCACCTCCTCCTCGCTCTTCATCTCGGCTACATCAGTTTAATAAACACTCCTCACATTTTCATCCTGTGGTCAATCCCATCTGATCCCCTATTGTGACTCGGTCGTCTTTAAACATCCAGTGAATTAAGCCTCCAGGGATGAAGCAACAGAGCGAAGGCTCAGTCGAGTATTGATCCTCTCTTGCACGCTCACCTTTTTTGCTTAGATTGTCACACTTTTGTCGCCAAACGGCGTAAAGTGTACACATGCAACATAACGCCGAAACGTTCTGCGTGTTAGATTCTGACAGGCGTTCTCTGAAGATCGGTGCATGTATGTAAAGTTCTGTTTTCGGTGTGGACTCTATAGATTTGTATCCTTTAGAGCAGCCTCAACAGTTCCTGTGTTACAATCTAACAAGTTTTCTACAAAGTGCTGTAATCTATAAATCATTTCCTTCGTGATAAAGCAGTTTGCCTGTTGCCACTAAGAAGCCTCAGACCTCTCCGTTTCATTTCCTTGAGCTTTGTCCACACAGGAAAGATGTTTTGTGCGCGTGCAAAGATTTTGTTCTAATATAGTTTCAGCGTTGCATCCATGTGGAAATGGTGTTCAGGAGCCCAACAATGGTATATTTTCAAAATCAGGGTTTTTGTCGTTTGATGCGTCTGCTACTCTTCCTGTTTGTGGTGTATTTTTGTATCATTGTACGTACAAGCCTGGTATGATAACTAATGAGTTTAGGTTGTTTTCTGTGTTCCTGTGTGGAAAACGTTTTGCAGAAATTAATCAGTGTTTCCGACAAATATTGTTTCGGAAAGACAATGTTTCAGTGTGGACAGGGTCCTTATTGGCACAGTGCTGCCTCGGCTGAGATAACATTCTTCCATTTAATCTCGTTTTTTTATGTGGGAACTTTTATTTCAGTATTTAACAACTAATTCTTTTTAGGCGGATTTGCAGCTCTTCAGAACTGGTTATGAGATTATTTAAGGGTTCAACAAGGAGCTCTGCTCGCTAAACATTTGTCTGCTTATGAGCGAAACGTTAATTCAGTCGAGCAGTCTCTGCCTCCTTCTGCCCAATAAACACTCCAGAGTTAACCAGGAAGGCAAAGTGGTGGGGACCACTGTTCCAGTTTGTTTGGTGTGTCTCCTTTTCAGGCCCTGCATAGTAAGACAAAAAGTAGGTGAGTGCAATGGAGACATTATATGCTGCACTTTTAATCTTGGCTGATTTGAAGTAAAACAAGTAGCCCCACGAAACGTATTTAATGTCTGACCCCTGCTTAACACCTTCTAAACTCTATTTAGACAAGTGGACAGGAACATGATGCTCAGACGTGAATGAGGGGGATGACTTTGTGATGCTGAAGTTCTGAGAAAGTGACAGTCTCGAAATAGTGGTTGTTTAAGAACTTTGATGGGTGATTTTTTTTTTTCCATCTGATCTCATTGGCTGTTTTTATTTTAGATTATTCTGCCTAATCAGTGCACTTTCTTCTTTCTAAAGACCAAACCAAACAAAGAAAATCTTTTCTGAGATTCCAATTGTGATCATTTTAGTATTTGGCACTTGTAGTTGTGCCATCTGATGGATTTGGGCTTTTCCTGTAAATATTAAGTATAATGCAAAAGCTATGAATTGATAAGTCAGTATGGCAAAATTGATTTTTCTCCTTCCTTTTCTTGCTTATTGATTTCACGCAATCTGTGCTTCTTAAGCATCTCCTCGGAGAATAGCAGTCTGGATGTGAAAGGCATTGTTCTCCCTACTTTAACCTCGCCTTTTACAATTCTGTCGGTTGCGTGATTTCCTCCAGGCCTCACAGCAGGGAGCTATAGAGCATGCTGCAGGGAGGAGAAGGGCTCCAGAGCAGGGGCTGAATGTCTGGCTGGCCTCCCCTGGCCCTGGATCAAACATCTCAAGGCCTGCGGGGGTAACAGGCAGGTCTGGAATTTCTAACCTGTGATTGCTGAGAACAAATCCAGGAGTGTAGCGACAAATTAATTACAATCATAAGTGGAATATTTGTAGTGATAGCATCAAATGCAATGTTTTTTCTTGCATTGCATTTATCTGCTGTTTGACTCTTGGGTCAGGTAAAAAAAAAAAAAAGGCATGCAAAAGCTTAATTCGGATATGATGATTTTAAGTTTGAGTTTAGACTCCACGCCTTGAAACATTCTGGATTAGAAGCAGAAAGTTACAACAACAATGAAATAATTTCTATTAGTGACTAACTGTGACGAAAGATGCTTTTGTCTGCCCACCTACCCTCTCAACTTGAATAGCAACAAATACTCCGACGTGGTTTTTGAGCAAGTTAAACCTTCTCTTTCTTGTTGTGCTCAGTCTAGCAATCATTTGAGTCAGAGAAGATCAAGCGCTTAACAGAAAATGTGCCTAAGAAGGTAACGGCTTGACAACAATTAGATGTGTGGTTTATATGAAAGAAAATAAATGGCAATGACCCATTCAGACTAGAACCTAAAGCTAATTAGAGAAAATTCACTAACATGGAGATATGTTTGTGTAGTTCTTCTAAAATAACATCATCATCCTTTTTGCAAATGCTGTTCTTTTTTTTTGTTTTGTTTTTGTCATCTGGTTTCCTTATATTACCCAGATGATGAGATACATTCTGAAAACAGTATAATTAGTCAAAAGGAGCTTATTAACTTTCACAACCTGTGACGATGCCCTGTTTCCTGACAGTGAATGTTTTATTTTACCATTGTTGGCAATAATTTTCTTTTTGTGTAAGCAGCCTCCTCGTTCAGTCGCAGAAATCGAGAGTGGAATTTCATATTACTCATAACACAAAGTCAGGTATGACTGTGATTATTATTATTATTTTTTCAGTCTTGTCATGTTCCACAGCTGGAAAAAGAGATGTCTAAATTTATTATTATACTGATTCATAATACCTGAACAAGTAAAAAAGTGTTGATAATATGTAAATATAAGTGAAACCATGGCAACTGTGACACAAGCATTTTATCCAAATGTATTGTGTGTGGATGACTTATCCAAGAGATTGATTTCCTTTTTTTATGTCTTGATTTTTTTTTTTAAATAAGCATTTGTAAGTTTTTTGTTGTTGTTGTTTTGAGAGAGAGAGATCTTGTTTGTATTGCTTGGCACCTATAACCTGAAACAAAATGATAGCTGTTTTAGCATAAAAATAAATAAATAAATAAATAAAATTCAGTAATTTTGAGTTTTACATTTATCAATATTTTTCCAGACTAGCTTTTTGCAGTTTTTTTTTTCTCCTTCTGACTCTCTCAGAGGCCTATAACTTTTAAATTGTCTTTATTTTCACTTTTTTAAAGTATTATATTATTGCGCAGAGGACATAAAGTACAGCATGTGTAGATGATCTAGTTTTTTGTGAACATTTAGGCAGAATCGAGTTTCACTCCTTTCCTCTACTTTGAAGTCTTCGTTGTGCTCATTCAGGCTGGTAGAGAAGAATATCCCGGTTCTTTTTAGCGTTACAGAACAAAGGGACAGGGTTTTCTAGTTCTTAAAAACAAATCTGTTTTTTAGGAACACTTTGAAACAAATGGGTAGGAGATGAACTTGCCAAAAAAGGTTTTTATTGCGCCATCTGTTTCAAACTTGATTTTACGCTCCATAGTTGGTCATATTGACATAGTATTTGTTTATATAATTGAAAATGGCTGCAAATGGAAGTGCATTGTCTTCGTAAAGGTGCATAGCATGCCATAGTAGAATATTTTGCTATTCCTTTTTGTGGCTTTTGAAATAAGTATCAAGGGGTACAAGATAATGCTTAGAAATGGGATTTGGCTTAACACTCGTGGCCACATTGGTCTGCAATTGGAGGCACATTGTGTTGGTAGTGGTCCTTTTCTACTGGTGTGTTGCTTTTTTATACCTTAAACTGGTGGCTCAAAGCAGAGTCTGACTACAACATTTTTATCTTAAGTTTATGTTGGTATAATTTCTGCTCTTTGTTTGAACTACAACTTTGCCTCTAGTCTAAAGGAATTTATTTTTTCTTTCCAGTCATGCTTCTTCTATGGTAAACTGCGTTAATCTCTTTTGGACCGGTGTGAGTCCATCATTCTTCTGTAGTCTCTGTAGTTGTTATCTACCTTGATGATTGAGCTTACAAACCTTTTCCATTCTTCTGTAGGTTGCTGCCTTCACTGATGTTGTTTAATTACTTCCCATGGATCAACTTCATACTTTTTCCCCTCTGTACCAATGCTAGTATTTTTCTATCTTAGCCGTGTTTTCATTGGACTGCTTTCTGTGTGGATAGTTTTCTTTTTTCTATTTTTAGGACCATCTCTACCTGTTTGTCTACCCTTTTTTTTACTTGTCTACTCTTCTTTTTTCTTTAGAGTCCTTGGGTTTCATGGAATTTCCATTTATATTTGGTAGAAAAAGAGGCAGGGTTAGATTTAAGGTTATTTTTTTTGTCCTAAACTGAGAGGTGGTTCATAATTGCCTCTCTTCTTTATGTGCGTTCTAATGGTTGTCTTGAGTCCTCAATACGGGTCCCAAAGCAGAAGCACTCCTTTAGTTTAGCCCTGGCTTTATTTCCTAATGTTTAGTCATTAGAGTGCAATCTTCAGACACAAACAAAGGCTTTAAAGGGTCTAAATTATTGGACACAACATAATAAAATGAAAATACTGTTTGGATGTGGAATTATTATGTTTAGGTTAAAATAAACAAGTGGTGGTTTAAGTATTGTAATTATTTCCACATTTTAAAAATTTGGAAAGGTTTTGAGCTGGTGCTGATTTTTGTTTAATGCCATTCTATTCATACATTTTTTTTGTATGTAAGCCTCTTTATTCAAAAATGTAAAGGTGTGTTTATAAATATACTTTTGTAAACATAAAATTCATACATGCCGTCTGTTTGTTTGGTCTTCTAATGCAGCTTCTTGCAGCTGTGCTGACTGCAGTATTAAGATCTGCTTTGCATTTTTTCATGTACAGTATAAGCACAAACAGTTGAAATCTGATTTTCAGGTTAAAGTTTGGTCGGTTAATGTTGCTATGTGCAATGACTGTATATCTCTGAAGTCAAAAGTTCCCTGAAAATTAAACTTCAAAAGCTACTTTTCACTTTGTTTCAGATGTTTGACACATTTGATCTCAACCCCATTTCTTCATACTGGAAATTAATAGTACAAGCCTCAAGATTGTGTTTAGCAATGAGCCTTGACTTTCTTCTGTGTGTCTTTGTATTTTTTATTTTTTTTAACCTTTATAAAGCCCATTTTTCCAACACATGTACTATGTACATTGTGAGGAGGACCAACTGTTTCTTATGGAACCCAAAGCACCATAAGAAGTGCCGTTGGTGGGTTAAGGCTCCAGTATACTTGCGCTGACCTTTTTCCATGCTGACTCGACGTGCACTGTCCGCAGAGGGTTGAGACTTCATATTCAAGCGTCCACCCTGAGCGGCTGCAGATCCGCTCCACAGGCAAGGGGCATTTACCTTCGGGGCAAATTGAGGTTGCCGATTGGTCATTTGCTGACATGCCTACTGGATTGATTGACAGGTCGCAAAAAACAAAAATAAAAAGCTGGCAGCATGCAGCAGCAGTGTTCTGTGTTTATATGTTGTTAATAAAAAGTTCTAAAAAAAAACAGGGAGCGCTGGTCCTGCAGCCCACACATCAGACCAGCCCACTAGGAAATCTCCAGACCCTCCCGCTGGACCTGATTTAATTAACTCGTGACAAATTGCTCCATTTCTCACCATTTCATTCATGGCGTCAACGGAGGAGGAAGAAGAGATCACTTGACTTTTGGCAAAAAAAAAAAAAAAAAAAAGTCCATTAAACCAGATCAGGGATGAAGAAGGGGAATTTAATACATTGGTGTCATATACAAAACGGTCAGTCGCCGGGCAGTTTATTGTGCGACACCGCGTAGGCGTACGCGGTCGTAAAAATTTATATTTGCACAGACATGTCCTGCCTGAGGGCATCCGCTTTAACTAATCCGATACGCGTGGACCTCCTTGGACTAACATATGCCCGAGTATACTGGAGGCTATAGGGTTAGGTTTAGGACTAAGTGCTATGTGTTGTCATCATTGTATGTTCCCATACAATAGCGAAATTGGTTCTCTGCATTTAACCTATCACACGTGAGATACACCCAGGTGCAGTTGGGCAGCTTTGTAAGTGCCAAGGGAGCAATTAGGGATTAGTTTTCTTGCTCAGGGACACCACGACATGTGGAAATGGCAGGGAGTTGAACCATGACTTTCTGGTCCCAAGTCTGCTGCCCTAAATCTACCCTATCTCGGTCCCAAGGTGTGAATCAAGGATGCATTAGGTTTAGGGTTAGGAATGTACTGGTAATGGTTAGGTTTAGGGTAGGGGTCAGGGTTAGGCTATAGAAATGAGTAAAAAAATGAATGGGAGTCAATACAAAGTCCCTGTAAAAATAAAAGGACATACTATGTGTGTGTATATTGGGTTGATTCCTGTTCTCTTTAAGCATTAGTGGAGGGCTACAGGCGCTTCCATTAACCATCGCTCTAACTGGTAATCTTCTTTACAATCTGCATTAGGCTCACGTCTGCTTCCATTTTACTATTTTAATGTTATGCCGGAAACTAAAGCAGAGTTGTGTGACACACATTCTAGAAACTACAGTAGTTGTCTTTTCGTTCTGCCGAGTTTGGTTCACATATTCTGGATATGGTCAATGTTCAGACATAGAACAAGAAAATGTTTGTCTTGCCTCCTCCATTTGTCAACCCATAAAGGAAATGGATGTTTTTCGGGGCAGGATACTTGCAAGTTGCCTCACTCAGCAGCACAGTTGGAAATAAACAGCCAGGCATGCTTGCAGCCCCCTGATTATCTCCATGAAATTTGTCTCCCACTCTCCCGCCTTCTGTCTTCCTTGTTTCTACTCCCTCTTTAATTTTACTCGGCCGCAATATCCTTCCCGTACCCTGATTGTTGTTTTCTGAGAGTCGAAACAATGTTTGTTGTAGCATAATCATTTAGTCTCCCTCCTGTGGTTCTGGCAAGCTTGCAATCTGAAATCTATGCTCGTCTCATTTTTACGGGGAGCAAATTTGTTGTCACAACTGTGACTGTTGCTGGCTTACCTTTTTACAGTACCGTACATTTACTGGAGCTGATGGGTCCTGCAAACATCTGAGAAATACACTATAGACGGTACACAAAGAGGTCGTGCCTACAAATTAGATTAGCTTGACATATGATAGTTGTGATATTTGGTGACTTGATATGCTGAATTTTTAATTTTGCAGCTTGGTTGGAACAGTAGCTGCTTGATGGCTTATAATACTAAAATACTTGTACAGTATGAAAAGTCAAGAGGTTTATTATTGTTAGTTTAACATAGTGTTATTTATTTATGTATTTTCCTGAAAAGGGCTGTGGTAAGTTTTTATTTATTTATTGGTAGCTCAGACCAGACTCATTGACCCTGAATGATTGTCTACAAGATTCAGCTAAGCCTTTTAACCTTCTGACATACTGCCTCAAATGGAGCTAGTATCTTGGGAAATGGAGCCACATACTTACTCCACTCTTTTTTTTTATGTATTTATTGTATTATCCCAAACCCCCTCTACTCAAGTTGTCTTTTTGGCATTGTTTCATGTCACTCATTTTTCCATTCAGTCCATATTACAGTTTGTTACTCACCTTGCTGTTTCATCCATAGCATGCTGTAAATTCCTCTGAATACTCCCACACGTGTCACAGGCAGGGCCACCTAAATGGCAAAAGCCTGATTGATTAGACGTGAACATTGGCCTTGTAACATGACAGGGATTATATATTTATTGGTTCGGATCTTGAGTGGGCTGTCTACACACAAGGTCCCGAATTCCAAGATTGAAAGCTTGCAAACTTTTATGGTCTTTTTATGGTCTTTAAATCTATTTGTTTCTTCTCCAAGTAGTTTTTGTTTTTATTTTAATTCTAATAGAAACCACATTTAACTCTTTTTTTTCAGCATCTGTACACAGAAATGTGTGGATGTCTCCAAAGCTTTAGCAATTTTTATTATTTTCTTAGTGAAAAGCAATCTTTTTTCTTTGTTCATTACAAAAGGAGAAAATAATCTTGTGTGGGAATTGAATAAATCCAACCCTTGTAAATGCATCCAGCTCTTGACAGCCAGTTTGCATATGATTTCCATAAACGAGGGTGGTGATGTATGAATAACTTGTCAGACGGATTGATGTATGAAGTTGGCTGTCACTCACTGGCAGATTTTATTGTGACTGTACTCGACCTGACCCATCATGATGAGACTAACTGGCTAAATGAATGGCTGACAGTGTAACTATTTATTTTTTTCTGCATCTCAGTGTAACTTCTCATTTTTCTCAAGTAGATTTAATTTCATCGCATTGAAAAGTGTACAAGCCATCTTTTATTTGCTAACAGTGATTCCATTTTTTTGTTGTTCTCCCTTTTTTGTTTATTCCTCTTTAGTATATTTCTTGCTGTTGGGGATAATCAGCGTTGGTAATATCAGGGCTCCAAGAGCAGGGATGGGTATGCTTCCTGTATTTTGTGTGTTGTATGGTTAGTCTTTGATATAACCTTTTGTGTCCCTGGGAATCACCTCTTCTTCCTTTCACATATTTACCTGTTTCACTACAGGTGTTGCTGCACAAGCAGTCGAGACTATCAAGCATTGATTTCATGACCAAACCACAGCACCTTTAAAAAAATGCACCACAGCTGCACTGGTGTTACATTTCTGTGATTAACAGATTTTTTTAAAAATCAAGTTGTCTATGGAAACTACCTGAAACCACCTTTTTAAATTACTTTTACTAGGGATGCACAATATTAGATTTTTGGCTGATATGCCAATATGTTAAAACTTATTTCGCCAATAACCAATACTAATACCGATATTTTTCCCCTTAGACCTACTTACAGAGACTACATAGCTTTATTTGCTGTGGAGTTAAAATACTACATTATTCTGCATGGTCTTTGTCAGTTTGGCCTGCTAATGATGTGACACTATATAATTATGTAATCTATATGAAAAACAGCAACTTTTGTATCGGTGAGTTATTTTGATGGAATGACCAATGTCCGATATTTTATTTTATTGCTAATATTGGCCGATACGACACCATGCCTATAATTTAGTGCATCCCTAACTTGTACATTAAGATGACCCACTCAAATATAGGAAAAAAGTCTCCTTATTTTAGGTTTGCCTTGCAACATTTTATTTTGTTGCTGGTGCTTTCAAAAGATTTCTCTTCATAGAAATTGGCAGAGCTGCACATGTGTTGAACTAATCAAAATGTGCTACATCCCTGAGGGTTTCTCCTGCACTGTGACAGTAACTAGGTAGGAGTTAAATTTAAAATAAACGTATAAAGTTGATGTGCAAACAAAGGTTCACTTCTTTCACTGTGACATTTCCCACCAACCTGTTTTTTGCTCTGTTGCTATTTAGATATTTGGATCTGTTATCGTCTCTGCCAGTTTTAACTAGACATTCAAAATATATATTTATAAGCAGTTAAGAAAGCGTGTCAAGGTCCTTTTTCATTGTGTGAACGATTCTGGCCACTACGGCATTTAAGTAGAGACTCTCCTGCTGTGAAAAGGATTATAAAACATAATTAAAATATCTTGCATCGTAGGAAAAACAATTAGTCATGCAAGAAGTCTTAAAGGTAAAAAAAAAAATGAGTGAGCAATTATATTGCATGCTTTCAAACCATCTTTCTGCCAGTTCTCTTTTGCTTATCGTGCACACACACAGACAAGATGGCTGCTTGAGGCTGTAGCTGGCTGTTAACACCTCCAGCCTACACAGGGGGCACCTTTTTGTTGTCTCCTCACTGCAAAAAGAAAAAACGGGGGGGTGAACTGTGAGGTTAGGGGGCCCCTTTTTTCCTGAACATTCACATTATGCGAACAGCAGTTTTTATTGCCTCTTGGAGAGTTTATGTTGAGCACCGGAGTGCACAGGGTTTGCGTCGGAGTAACGATAAAGAAGTAGGTCAGTGAAGAGACCCTGTTCAACCCAAGCTGAGCTGCTAATGCGTGCGTATGTGTGTATGCACGTATGCGCTTGTGCGTGGGTATGTGTGGCACAGAGTGTAATTCATTTCCTTCCGCCAGAAGCCAGCCTGGCCTCCCTGGCTTTGACAGCAGCGGGCAACTGTGTATTTTAGCTAGTGTTTTGGTGACAGCTGAAGCTCCGCCAGAGTCAGCAGTCGTATGCAGACTGACAGCCGAGGCGAGTCGGGGGAGTGCAGGGCGAGAGGGATCAGACACAGAAAGCACTTTTCTGAGACCGAACAAGTGTGCAGGAGAAATGCAGAGGAAAACAGATGGGCTCTAAGTCGCAAGTGAGAAATAGGGAGGGAAGTGGGGGAACGCTAAAAGCTGTAGAGAACGAAACTGGATGAGTGAATTCCCCCCGTCTCTTATACTCATTTCACAGCTCACTGCTGTTGTTAGGGGACGGCTTTAAATACTCCACCCCTTTCCCCCCACAAGCCAATCTACTGTCATATTCCTCGCCATGCCGCCTTCTGATTGGTAGTTTGTCTGAGCCAGAAGAAAGAAATGGGATTGATGGGTAATCTGGAACTTGAGCAGGAGGAAGAGTAGAAGCTCAAGGCAGATTTAAGGCTAGACATACACAGAGTTAATTTACAAGACAAGAATGTGAACTCAAAAGCCTTATTAATTTCGTTACATTTACATTACAAACCAGTTGCAGGATGTAATCATGCTGCATGCATTCATTTTAGTCGTAAAGTATTTTATTTCCAAAACTGATCTTTAGAAGTTGACTAAAATTAAATACAGATGTTAACTAATTTGATTCCATTCAGTGAAATGGTTCATCTTATTAAAAACAAAGGCGTTTTGGGCAACTGGGAGAGAAAGTACTGATAAATGTGTTGGCCTCGTCAGAGATGGCTGTGCAGTCTGTCCTCCCTTGGGCATTGTCATGGTCTGAATGGCTAATAGGAAGTGAAACCAAAGCTGGAGATTGCTCTGTAATGGCCCTTGTGCTGCGTCCGTGGGTATGTTGTACATCACGCTATGCTTTATGAAGGCTAAAAAAGGTAAAAATGCACACAAGTTAATTATTTGTTGTTGTTATTATTGTATATACTCCAAAATTAACGTCTAGATTGTTCAGTGTAAAATAGTTGCATCTTGAAGAATTCAGAAGCGACACTGTTTCTCAGTTTTTAGTAGTTTTTTTTTTTGTTTTACTTTGTCCATAGAGACAACCCCACTTTTAATTTATGCCTCTGAAACGTGCTTTAAACTGAAATGAATACAAATGTGTGGAGAGATTAGCACATGTTTAAATCAATGGCCGGCCAAATTCAATGAAAACTGCTGCTCACCAACAGTCAAATCAATAAATCATTGATTTTGGGTTTACTGAGTGACACTGGATAAGAAAATCTTCAAATTATTTGCTACCAAAAGTTATTTTGTCTAAACTTCTATGCAGTCAATTAAAAGGTCAAGGCAATTAATTTATGAGGATGAGTAACAGTTGATGAGTGCTATAAAATAAATGAACCAATTTTGACAATATACAGAATAGCAATGTTTCCCCTACATTACTTGCCTTGGCAGGGCGCTCATCTCTCCCTTGATAGTCGGGGGTGGGGGGTGTACAGTAGTGACCAAAACACATTTATATTGTGCTGTTTGTACCAACAGTTTTCGAGCGGGGTGTGTGTAGACTGCTAAGCTTGAGAGAATCAGAGCTTTTAGCTAGTGCGTCTGTCTGTATTGCACGCCACTACCTTAGCGCTATGTCAGTGCCGGCAGTCGTTGACGGGTGGGGTCGGTTTGGTAGGCAGGGCGCTCGGTTCTCTTGACAGTGTGGGGTGCCCTGCTTGTACAATGGTAGGGGTAACACTGTATAGTGTTTGTATTTAAAGTGATGGTTCAGATCCTCCCAAGTGGGGTTCTTTGGAGAAGTTAAAATATATTATTGGCTACAATCAACCAGACTCTGCCTGGAGAAAGTTTAAATTCTGTCCATTCAATGAGCCAACTTCTGATCCTAGGGTCAAGATGAAGGTGGATTGCTGTTGTTTTTACACCAACTCTAAAAAACAAACAAACAAACAAAAAAATCTGTCAAGAGCATCGCATTTCACCTTGCAACTCAAAACCGACGAGAGTGTAAAGGTTTATAAAATAGTGTAGACATTAACAACCCAAAATATGACTTGAGATTTGTTTTAAGATATCAGCAACCCACTTTGGTTTTGTTCTCTTTGAGTCTGGCTCTTATCTCATCATTGTACTCAGATTTTAACACTTTTCACCAAACCAAGGTTGTTCAAAAATATATCTACTGTTGGCAAAATATTGTTTGCAATTTCATTAATGACTGACATGTAGAAAACCAATGATTTGTCTTTTGATACGATAGTTTTATTTATTTATTTTTTACTTCTGTAGGATGCCAATAAAAACACAATTTCTTTAGAATTTAGAAGAAAACAAACTCAAAAATTCCATTTACTGTAATTGTTCTGCGATGTTTCCCTTTACTGTCCTTGTCATTCTGAAATATTTCTCGTCAAATGCGTATGTTATCTGTGCTTACCCCATCACTGACGCTCAATAGCACAAACATAATGATCAAAAATCCCCATGTTTTGAGTAACTGGGAACAGATCAGAGATGTTGTGCATCATTCGTTCTCTCGTTTTTTCTCACTGAAATGACACGGTAGCCACAAACCGCAGAGTTTCACTCTCCGAAGAGGAGAAAGTGTGTGACATGCTTAAGTACAGCCCCAAAGATGTCGAGGCTCTGCCTTTCTATTTTTAGCCAAAATCTGAAGGATTTAAAGGGAGAATCCACAGTTTGTCAACTCTGAACAAGTCCAGAGGATAAACAGGCTCCAAGTTAATTATTCAAACCAGCGTGAAAGATGTCTGGCATGCAAAGATGCCCTGGGTTTCACCATGGTTTGTTTGGGAGCCTCTGTCAAAGCCTGTTGGGGTTTGGACACGCTAACAACTTTATACATTAGAAAAGACTCAAAAATGACAAAAATAATGTTGAAAATGTCCTTTAAAATTTATGTTATCATTAGATATGTGTTTGCTTGTGTATTTTCCAGGATAAACCCAGCAATGTAGCGTACATAAAGGACAAACTGTCAGCCACATGGGTTTGATTGAAGCACGACTTTTTAAATATTGTATAATCGTCGTCATCTTTACACTTTCCTTTTCGCCATCCCATCTTCATCAGCTGTACTGACAGGAAGACTACTTGATTTCAAATAAGTTTCAGAATGACATGGCTGGCAAGAAGTCTCCATCACCAAAGATCGTCAAAGGGGAAAACCTTTGACGACATTAAGAAAAGTTTTTAATCCAAAACATCTCAAGCTCCACTGAACTGTACAGCATGACGCTTGCTCAGAAATGGATCCCACGTAGATTTGTTTCTCTATATTAATGCTCAGTTTGCACAGTTTCCATCAAAATAATGCCAATAAGCAATACTTGGGAATACAAACTGACATTTTCTTTTGTTTGGCACTGCTTTTTCTGATTCCACAAATGCACGGAGAACAAAGGAGAAATGCCACCATGCTGTGTCTATACCAAGTTACATCATTACTTCATGGTAATGGTAATTTTCAGATTTGTACTCGGTGGAGTGATGGAGTGCGTAGGTGTGTGCAAGTAGGGGAGCGGTGTTTGTTTGAAGGCCATATTTCCTCTCACTATAGGCTTTCCATTTACTTGGTGCGTTTCACTTTTCTGGAAAAGTGGCAGGCGTGACCTTAGAGGCAAGTGGAGGCGTGGAAAGTAGCCGAAGTGCAGTGAGTGTGACTATATGCTGACGCACACTCATACTTGCGATGAGCAAACTTAGGAGGATGCAAAATCAAACACACACGTCCTCCTCCAATGTGATGACGCACCCAGTTAAAATGAGAGCTGGACAAGTGTGTATGTAAAGACTAATATAACAGACATTTTACTTCTAGTAATTTGAATCAGACCTATTTTATAGTTTCTATTGTCTTCTGGTCTAGTCCTATCACTTATTTTTACTGACTAAACTAGTCTGTAGTTGTTATCCAAAGAAGTTCCTGAGCAATGTTCCTTTTATGTTACAACAGAATAAGCAGATGGGGAAATAAGAAATACTCAAATCTGTCCTCTCTTTTTAACAGAATTGATAATAAATCCCATCAAGTTTCTTAAAATTTAGCTTAGCGTTGTACCAAACAAACAAAAGACAAGATGTATATACTGTATGTCTATCATGATGCAAGGAATTAAGTTTACCATTGACAATAATTACTAAAGATGAAAAACATTTTTTGTGTATGTTGGATTCACAAATTGGGGAAACTCTTCAAAGCTGGAACTACTTTGGACAGTGGAAACATTTAAATCATAAGCCTGGAAAAAAACGTGTTTTCTCTTTGTACTTTTTTGATACATTCCAGGTTGATGCTTGGAGCTGTCCTGGTTGTTAAAGTAGCACATAAAGAGTTTACACTTTGTTTTCTTAGCCTTTTACAGCAGTGTGGTTCAAATGCAGGTCCTAGGATCGTGTGTGGGTGGCTGTCTGTCACACAAAGGCCTCAGTGTCCGGGCCTCCCTTTTATTGCGCTCAATGAATTATTGGATCTTTCTGACAGGAATTATTGGATCTTTCTGACAGGATACCATCCTCCCTCCAAACCATGCTGCAAAAACTGAGAGAAAACAAGCTTGGGGAAACGAAAGAACGGAAGGAAAAAAATAATTTAATGTAGCTGTTTATATGTTTGAATGGCTATCGGTGAAACATCAGTCAAATAAGCCAAGTCATACAAACTACAGTATAGGCTTGCATGGGTTGAGCTTCTGACTCATGATTCGGAGGAAATGCTGAATCTGTTCTGGCCAGAAAGTAGACTGAAGGAGGAAGGCGTGAGGCAGAGAACAAGCAGGTGTATTTAGAAAGGGAATAGGAGATGAGGGCAGGGAAGAGGAGGCGGATCAATGACTGTTTCTCTAAATAACGGATGTTTGGGGTGGCAGCTCTTTGGCCCGTCTTCCGCAGCATGCAGACGTTGGTACTTAACCTGTCTCCAGCGCACAACAGCATTTGTCTGTGCAAGCTCTTGCACATGTTTAGACACAGACACTCCGCCGCAGCCTTTCCTGTACTAATTCTGCCTCTTTTGCCCCAGTGGATCTGGTTAGACGCTGTGCTAGCTCCAGACTCCCTGACTCCCCATGTGGTCAATAAATCCTCAAGACCCTCTTGGGACTTGTGGCTTTGGAGGACCAGAGTTGCAGTGCCCCCTAACTCAGCAGGTGTGCTTAGTTCGCGCTCAGTCTGACAGCATTACATCATGCTCATTGTAATAATACTGAAGCCAAAGTGTGATAGTTTGTTTGACTATTAATTACTTCTATTTTTGTCAAACTGTAAAATCTTTTTTGTTGTCTGGTTTTATTGTCCTGAAGTCGGGTTGTTCAGGCCAAACCAAATGGTTAGCCTCAGGAATTCCTGGAATGTCAGAATGGACTTTAACATCTCTGTGACAGCACACGCCCAACGCTACGTCACCGTCTCCACAACATTTATTGATTCAGGTTTTCTCCCTCTCCCTTTGTCAATGTGAAAGAAGGGCAGTAGATCAACATTGATTGCTTTAGAACAGGCAAACGTGAACGCTTTGTTGTTTCTGTCACCTTCTGAATTATTTCTTACAGTGATGCTTGGTGCTTTTGTGTGAGTTTCAGGATAAACGTGATCATTTTGAACTTGTGCTGTTTGCTCAGCAGAGATAAAAATATATCCTGAAACACACACACTCATACAATTCTGCTGTTTGTGTCTTACTGAATGGGTCTATCAGCTGTTATAAAAAGTCTATAGGCCAAGCTGTTGTCTGTAGCCCTAAATGTGCTCTACCTTGCTGAAATGTGCTCGTCAGCTTAGTGTCTGGCACATTTCCAACCTCTCTGGGTGTGTGTGATAGGAGGAGGAGTGAAACTACTAATATTACAGGCTGAAAAATATGTTGCCATTTGTAAAGTTACACAGTCAAAATGTAACAGCAATATTTTGGTTTATTTAGCCTCTCATAAGAAAAACTTTTTTTTCTCCAAAAGTCATATTTTCACCATGTTATTCATACATTTATAAATGTCATAGTGCCAAACTAAATATTTCACAAGTTAAATATTTAGTTTAAAAACTAAATACTTAACTTGCAAGTGAAATATTTAGTTAGCAAGCTAAATGTTTAGCTCCACACTGAATGTTTAGTTTAGAAACTAAACATTTAACTTGCAAGTGAAATATTTATTGAACTAAATATTTAGGTGTAAAATAGATATTTATTGTCAAAGCTAAATATTCATTTTCCAAACTAAACATTTATTTTCCAAACTAAACATTTAATTTCTAATCTAATCATTTAATTTTCAAAATAAATATTATATTTGCTAACTAAATATTTACCTTGGCCCTAAAAATATTTAACTTGTAAGTTAAATATTTAGCTAGCAAGTTAACTATTTAGGTCCAAGCTAAATATTTAGTTAGCAAATTAAATATTTATTTTAAAAATTTAATGTTTTGCTTGGAAAATAAAAATTTAGGTCTGAGCTAAATATTTAAGTAGCTAATTAAGTATTTAGTTTAGAAATTAAATGTTTAGCTTAGAAACTAAACATTTAGTTTTGAAAATAAATATTTAGCTTGGATATTAAATATTTAATTTACACAAACTAAATATTTAACTTGCAAGTTAAGTACTTAGTTTGTAAATTAAACATTTAACTTGGATATAACCATTTAGTTTGTAAACTAAATATTTAGCGTGGAGCTAAATATTTAGCTTGCTAACTAAATATTTAACTTGCAAGGTAAGTATTTAGTTTGTAAACTAAATAGTTAGCTTATAAATTAAATATTTAGTTAGGATCTATGGCATTTATAAATGTATAACTAACATGGTGAAAATCTGACTTTGAAAAAAACTTTTTTTTTCTTATGAAGGTCTAAATAAACTAAAATATTGCTGTTAATTTATGGCTGTGTAACTTTACAAATGACACCCCATAGAAAATGGGGGCAGGGAGAAGTTTCCTCCTTTTGATATGGAACTTGCATAGGGAAAGATATTCATTGGTTGGCAAGTTTTAATCAGGTGTTTTTGTTTGTGCTGGAACAAAACCAAATTAAGTTGGAAATAAAATACTCCCAATGTTTCCTATAACAAAAGAATGTTAAAAGCTGGCAATAATGCCCACGACCAATGGAAACCTTTCACTGTTTATTTTATTTTTTTAAAGATTGATGACAACATGCCTACACAGTCCTCATTAGCTCTGCTTTTCCCCTTAGCTCTGGTTCTGCTGAATCTAGCGCGCCCTGCTTAACCACTGTGCAAAACTCATCTAGGTTTCATTAAATGATGGTGCTGACATAAGAGAGAGGTTAAGGGTACCCTGACTAAGAACTGGAATCACTTCCACCAACCTTGTTTTTTTTTTTTCCTTTTCCCCAGCCTTACATTGTTGTAACTCGTTCATTCTGTTTGATTATTAGTAAGAGGTCGCCATACCTTTGATATAGAACTGAGTCACCTTAATGATGCGTTGTCAAGCTTTGTTGTGGTTATTGTAGAGGTGTCGTATTTTCCTGAGGCAAACACAATAACGTCTTTAAATGCATTTCCAAGTCAGCGGTTTGGGTTGATGACAAATTACTGCTGTGACGTGACCTCTTATCAGGCTCTTTACAGATGAAAACGAAACCATTGCTTTAGTTAAATGTGTTCCTATTAGCCCTGTGGTTCGACTTTGTGACTTAAAACTTTTGAGTATTCCCTGTTACAGACAGGCTGTAATTATGGTAAGAAGCAAAAAAAGCACTTTTTTCTGTCATGGCCTAATAAAAAAAGGCAGAACGGGATAAAAATTCACATGATGGGATGAAACCCAGACCCATTTTTTATATGTTGGTCTGTGGTAATATCAAAATCTTGTTTGTGGTTTTGAGTGCCTCTGTCTGTTATAGCTCGTCTGAGTCACATTAACAGTTTTTTTCTAGATTTGCAGACAAAAAATGCCACATAATTTAAGAGATTACTTATCAAAACAGATTTTGAAGACTGAATGTTGACGTTGTCAAGAAGAGGCTTGAGCCAAGACGACTCGCACCTTGTGGTAGAAATTGGCATATTAAGCTCATAGACTAGACAGCTCACGCACTGTCGACACAGAGCTGACCTCCGTTTCCCCTTTTCTCACTTGTTGGCGCTTTTCTCAGCTCAGACTCATCTTAGTCACTAGTGAATCTGCATGGATTGCGTAGGTTTCTCAGACTGAGTTTCCATATTTCACTAGGAACCCATTTGGCTGGAGTCATTTAACAAACCTAATAAAGTGCTCCATAAATTGAGGAGGTTTAATGTTGTGTGGATGCCATATTGCTCACCAATCCGTGCCGTTTCTTATTAAGGTTCTGTCTTTGAGCTTGTTTTCATTTTTACAAGCAAAGCCATTGCACATGGTCGATGAATAGGCGAAGTACTCCAGAGTTGAGGGAGTTGTCTGGAAGTGTACTATTCCTTAAGCACAGGATTTTAGTGTTCGGTAATGTTTTCTAATGTGCAAAAGCTGTTTCAACGAGCTGAGTCACGCGTAAATGATGACTGCATGTGCTTTTTCAAGAGGTCGTGACAATAAAAGGGCTGAGCTTTTGAGTCTGTAGTAGGGAGTGAATAAAGATGGAAGACCAGAACTGGAGCCAGTGCGTCTTGTCCATGTATTTAAAAAAAAAAAAAAATGGGGACACTGCGTGGGGAAGTACTGGAATGCAGTTAACCCTACAACACAGAAACTCTGATGGTCTTATATGGATTTACAACAGGCTGCAGAGCATTAACTGCTTCCTTGGAGGATTATGTTAAAATATCCTGTTGGCTACGGAATGCAAAATAATTAGTTGTGAAATGCGAGCTTTTCCTCTTTTGAGATTAAATCTAAAAGAGGCATTTGCATCTAAACCTTTCTGTTCTTAAAGAGTGAGATAAAGGAGTGAATTCGAAGTTACACCACAAATACAAACAAGAACTAGCTTTTAGGATTTCAGCATGACCTTCTGCTGCGGTGCTCTGCGTTTGTATGCTGTCTCAGTGAACATATCTGACAAGTTATACACTTGGTGCGATGAAGCCACAGTTCCTGCCTGCACATCAAGATCACTTCTTCACTCAGGCCCGATTCTTTTCTTCGTGACTGCTCGTCAGCCTGAACCACACAGGTCTCCAGCACAGATGCCTTGGCTGAGTTTCCATGTGTGGAAGCGTGCTCACGTGTGTGCATGTACATGTCTGTGTGTGCATGCACGCACACGCACCGGCTGCTAGCCCGTCAGCAGGACTGCCAGTCAGTTTGTGACTTCACTCCTACACAAAACCATCTCCTGCTTTCTCGCCATTCCTCTCCGTCTTTTGCTCCTTTTTCCTGTTCATGTCTGGCCTTTAACAATATTTTGAATCACTGACATGCCACCCAAGAATATGAAGGTGTAAATGACATTACAGGTAGTCCCCGAGTTACGAACGAATTCCGTTCCTATGCACCGTTCGTAACCCGATTTTGACGTAAGTCGGAACTCATTACACGTGGCGCTCGTCAAACCGGATTTTTGCCGCAAGTCATGGAAATAAATGTATGCTAACGCAGCGCCGCACACCCGTTTATCGACATGACACTGAACACGCTGTTCCATAAACATGCACAGAACTTATATTTACAAACAGTTAGCTAACACATTACACCACACATTCATCTATAAACACATACCTGTGCAGTATTTACTGTACAACAGTACTGTTCTGCACAGCACGTCCAATAATTAAAAAAACTATTTTAAAAAAACAGTGCCGTAGTGTACAGTCCAGGAACTTTAAAAAAGTAGAATCAGCACAGAAACAGCATAGAAAAGAAAATCCCCTTACTTTGATTGGCTAAACAAGTCACATCTATCAGAAACAAGTCACATCTATCAGAAAAAAGTCACATCTATCAGAAACAAGTCACATCTATCAGAAACAGGTTGCAATTACCTGTACTCTACTGGGGAGAGGGTGGTGTGTCCATGGACTCCTGGCTTCCTGGAGGCGCTGTGGAGACCTTACTTACAAATTTCAACATGCTGCTCTGCGCAGCTTCTTGTTTTTTGTCCTCCAGGATCTGCTGGTAGCATGCCAGGCTGTCCATGACCCC
>JARVGQ010000737.1:18170213-18181728 GCA_031762355.1 Hypsolebias martinsi | reverse complement strand
TTCCTGAACCTTGCCGTGTCTTTTTCTTTGTATGATTGTATCCCAGGCTCATTGGTGCACTTTCACTGGGTATATTTCACTACAACGTCACAACACAATTTCTTGAACTAGTTTTGAAGTACTGTTTCTTTTTAGCAGAGCGGCTAACTCAAAACTTTATTCGGTCCTTCACAATAGGAATTTAAAACCACTACTGACTTCAATCACCTGAAGCTTAGAAAAGTAGACTGAATGCAATTTTTATTACGTATTTTTTGGACTATAAGGTGCACCTGATTATATAGCTCACTGTCGATTTTTGAGAAAATTCAAGGATTTTAATTGCGCCTTATAGTCCGAAAAATACGGTAGCTACTATTATTATCTGGAGTCTTCTGGACGGAAGACAAAACATTTCTCCCTTAAAGAAACTGGTCCAGATTACATGATTTAACCTTTTTTATTGTTATTATCATTCTCTGGTAAACAGTAGAGAGGTATGACTGCAGAAACTGGGGTCCCAGGACCCCCAGGTGTCAGCGGGTCGTAGCTTGGGGGTCCACAAAATTATTAGTCGTCATATCATTTAAAAACTAGTACATGAATACACAAAGGGACCAATGTGCCAGTAAAACAAACATACTTTACCAAACAACAACAAAAACAAATTATTGTGGCATTTAAGGGGTAAAACTGACAAATTATTTTGAGGGAGTAACAGGAAATTTTTCTCTCCAAACCCAAAACGTTTAATTTATAGGTTAGGTACAGCTTTAGACTTAAGTTTTGGTGCGCTAAATTAACTTCCTTAGTTTTAAAACTTGTTCCAAAATATAAAGTCACTGCAAACATTTGGCTATTGGTGGTTTTTACACCAATAACGGAATCCAGCCCTTTTAATCTCAAAATAACTAATGCCGTCTTGTAATTACAGGAATTAAGTGCATAACGAGGGCGGTGTGATTACACAGCCGTCTAATTGGCACCATTACTGAGGGGAACCGATGCAGCTACGGTACAAACAAAAATCTGTTTGTGGCCCATTTGGACCAATCTGGAATTATTTTATTTTTGGGCCTAACATTTAGATTTTAATTCTCAAAATGTAGAATCTAACAAATCAAAAAGCATTCCCTTCAACTGACCGAACACCTTGATGGACCTACAGGTTTTACTAGCGACGCGCAGGTTAGCATCAAACATGAACCGTCCATGGAGCATCTTTTGAAAGCTTCGTATAAACCATGACGTCAAAAAGGTCGGTTCATATTTAGGCCAGATGTTATTGTTCACACTTTGTGGGTGTGGGGTTTTAAAAAGTTACTTTTCTTTAGTTTTGTTTTCTCGAGGTACAATGAAACCATGTTTTACAGCGACTTTGCTCGATAAGTCCTTCGTTGTTACGACGCTTCCTGTGGTCGTACGTTTCCAGGTTCTGAGGTTGAGGAAGCGCCAGGCGACCAACGCAGCCTGGTTTTTCTGTTGGTAATGAAAAGGTATTTGGGGAAATATTGTTTTGCTCGAACGCTTTTAAAGCATTTAATGAATATTTCAACTTCAAATATGTCAGATTTGACCTGAAATGATTCCTGTTTAAACACTGAACTGTAAACCAACGACCCTGGAAAGACTTAAACCTAAAAATCACAAATTTCACTTTGCATTCCCTTTTTAGCTTCAGCAGTGATCACTTTTATAGATGCTGGTAGGTCCGAAACAACGCTCAACCTCTTTCAGCAGCATATTTGGTGTTCAGATATGAGAACGGCATTGACCGGTCTCCACCTCACCAAGAAAAAGATTTTAAATATTCATCCCAAATGGTCATTTGGGAGTTAAACCTCACAAGCAAAGCCATGTTGGAAGTGAATGTTCTGTCTGCACATTTAAAACTTCATAACTCACAAACAGCTGCTAGTGACACACACAGTTTCTTTATTAACACAACCCACCATGCACAATAACCGATTATATATATATATATATATATATATATATATATAAACAGCTGTTCTTTCACAGAAAATGTATAATAAATTGCACCTGCAAGGTTTTCTTATATTCTTTACAATATTATCAAATAGATTATATCAATATATGAAGGTTTTGTTCAAAGAATCTGACTGTTAACTGTAATATTTTGTTTTTCCTTCGTGCTTTGTGTGTAAAAAAAAAAAAAATCTGCCATCTCTTGTAAATGAAATGTTTGTGTTCTGGTGCTGTCGTCGGTTCAACGATTTAGACTTTCTGCAGAGAGATTCATGTGAAGACGTTTCTGCAGCATCTGGGTATAACTGAATAAAGACTTTTTGGCAGCTCTTTGGTAACTTCTGTCAGCGTGTTTTTGTTTTTGCATCGCTGCGTGCAGAGCTGAATGAAGTAGAATGTCTTCCTAATAGTACTTTATTCAAAATTAGTAAATAGTGCAGCACGACTTTTATACAGTACAGCAGGGGTGTCCAAACACTTTCATAAAAGGCCAAAATTGTTCAGATGAAAGGACTCTTGGTCCACAAAAATGTGAATTTAACTAAATATTTTGGAGAAAGGACAAAAGTTTACTTATTTTGGTGTAGAAATAGTTTTAAATTGTTGTCAATCCAAAACATTTAAAGCTTCAAACACTAAGCATATATTTTTTTTATTTAAAAAGGATTTGATTTGTTGAGTTTGATTGTTTTCTTGAGTTTGGAATTTTCATTTTAGTCTGTTCTCACCAACAAAAGCGTAATTTGAGTAAGCGTCCTTTTAAAAGGGCGTCAGTCAGTCTTTTGGACCATGGACGTCCCAAAAGGCTGACGGAAGTTCTGAAAATCATCCACCTGTCAGTCGCTACAACAGATTCACAGAAGGTTTGATAAAGTTGATCAACTCATATGCAGATGATACTAAGTTATATTCATTTAAAATGTCCAGTTTCCATCTTGATTTTTTCATCAACTGCAACATTTAGCCAAATTTTATGAATCATTATCCAAAAGTCTCCTTTCTGGTAGAAATCACTAAAGGTTTTTGGTGCTTTGTACCATGAAGTGAAAATAAAACGATTATAGCCAAAATTGTGTATTTTGCATCATACTGCTCATTTTGAGAAGATTGTTTTTCATCTGTTTTTCTGTTAAACCTAAACATTAAATAAAAAAGAATTACCAACTAATTTACATAAAGTCTGCATTGACCTCTTTAAGCCTGCTGGTCAAAATAATGCCATTCTTAAACTACAGTTGTGGGCTGCACAAAATCACTCCAAGGGCCGCAAATGGCCCTTGGGCCACACTTTGGACACTCGTGACTTAAAGTTTATAGAAATCTTTCTATGTAGTATCACACTCGTTCATTTACCTTGCTTGAACCCTGACCAAAAATACAAATGACCGTGTTTTTATTACACCCTGTCCTGGTCAACTTTTTTGTGTGTGCTCATTTTGTAAAACGGTTAGTATTTTTTTTTTTCTTTTGGCAGGCTGGACTTGCAGTCTAATGAATGTTTATTTATGTCTGGTGGGCCACATGCTTAGTGTATATATGTGGCCTGGATCTGTGGGTGGGCTTTTTGAACGTGTGTGATGGTCGCAGAGTTCAAGGGTCAGTCACTGCAGTGCCATCTTTCTTTCTAATCCACGGAGACAGAAAAGCAATAAACACACTTAAAACTGTTTACTCTGAACAATCATCATTCATTTAAATTTTTTTTTTTTTTTTTTAGGAATTGGCTTTTGAACAAAATGTTTTCCAGGCTTGTGAAAACTGGTCAAAACAGGCTTTCAAGGTAGCATTCCCAATTTCAGCCACCTTTATAAACATGCATGTTTCCAAAGCTCTGCTGGAGACTAAATGGATCCGAGCAAAACCTCACACACATGCTTCCACAGCTGAAGTGAAGTAGCATTTTATCAGGAGCATGTGGGCCATCTGGAGCCAATTAAAAAAGCCCTGAGGTACAGTTCCTGGATCAGCGCTCCTCTCTTCAAACCATAACCTTTATCATGGGAGGGAGTACAAAGCCTGACTGGAGCTCAGCCTAGTGCTGATCATCTATCAGACATTGGACTGAGACAAGACTGTTTCATTAACAGGCTTTGCATTTTTTGTAAAACTTTAATAAGTCAGGTAGCTACTGACATGGTGCACATTTTACTATATGTTTAATTTATTATAACGTTCTTCAATATTCTTATTACATAAATTACTTGTGTTTTTCTTGTCATTCTGTGACTCAAAATTAATAGTGCAATATAACCTATATGCTATTTCTACATCACTCTGGCGACCGCTTGTATTTAAGTAACTTGACTGTATTGAGAGTTCTTTAAAAGTGCACAATTTCACACGAGGAAAAGCAGCTCATGTTCCAGTTGCCAGTCTTGTCCAAATATCTGGTTACAGTGGTACAGCAAAGGTCTGAAACCAAACCACACAGACTGTCACATAACCAGTGCTTGGCTGCAGAGGACCACAGATGTGACTACATGGGACTCCGTGTACAGTACGTGTGACCTCAGGTCCACAGAAACATGTCTTTAAAGGGTTTAGCCATTTCACTTAGCTCATTGAACACTTTACTCTGTCCCCTAAGCTTTACTGTTATACTGTAAAGGATGGAAAAACAAAAGTTTGTCCTGGAAATGATGCACCATATTATTAAAAATATTAACTAATCTTTTAATCATGTTATTAGGACGGTAAATTAAAGCGTTTCTGCTGGCACAACAAGAAGTACCGTACTTTCCGCTGTACACGTCACACTGCTGTATACATCGCATCAGTCCAAGTATATCCAATGAAGTGGAAAATACATAAATAAGTCACTTCGCTGTATAAGTCGCATCTATTATGCGTCACCGCTGGCCACCCGGAAATGTGGGCCGGTGTTGTGCCAACAATCGAGTGGCTGCCAAATGGCAGCTGCGGGAGCGTGCACCAGAGGACTTTATTTGTTTGCTCAAAATTATAGCAAAGGTGTGTCTCAGTCTAACTTTTCCTTAATAAATGCACTTTAATGGTCAAACAGCTGCATTTCCAAAGCCAATTTGTGGCTGTGGGAGTGCGCAGAGGGACAACTCACCATGCATTTCTTCTAAATTTACCAAGATAACCACCTAAAAACAGCAGTGTTCTCGACATTTTAGCAAACGTGTCTCAGTTTAACTTTTCTTTAATGAATGCACTTGAATGGTCAAATCAGCTGTCTTTCTCCTGGGCGGCGCAGCGAAATGCAGCTGATTTGATGTTTGCTCCAGGAGTTCTGGAGCGAGACAAAGATGGCTTGGTATGGCAAGCCAAGTATCTCATTAATAGCTACTTTTACCTATTACACGAGACACTTAGCTTGCCATATTACTCGAGAGCCCTCTAGCGGCTGAAAATGGTAATGTTCAATATTTTCCATGTCAGAATGAATGAAATTGTCAGACATCAGCCAAAAATTGGCCTATAAATATGGGGGGAAAACGTATATTAGTCGCTTCAGGGTATACGTCGCAGGACTTGCAAATTTATGCAAAAGGTGCGACTTATACAGCAAAAAATACAGTAGCCTGACCAACAGTTCTCCTTGTGTGAATAGAGCATGCTCCGCTTCTATAGTGAGACTGCTGATATCCAGAATCCACAGGTTGTCATGTACTGTATACCACCACTTTTTTAAGCAATCAGTCCTGCTTGATTGGCATTTCTTTTGAATCTGTTCCTAGTATATTTAAGCAGAGTCAAGTTGTTATGCAGCTTAAATAAATCAAATATTGTTAGGCTATAAAAACAAATGTATGTGCTTAGTCACCAAGTTTCCTGCACCCTGCTGATGTGCTTTGGTGGACAGAAAAGAATTCATGGATGTGTTAGCGTTGCTTGTACTGCTTCTTTCCCACACTGAGGATAAAGGACATGCTGCATAAATCTAGTTTTGGGACACTCCCCACAAATACAGATGTCACTAATCAACATCCCTGAAGCAACGAGGCATCGTCTTTACTGTTCTAACGAAAATGGATATCCCTAAAGGTGTTGATGAAGTGCAGCCTGAAGAAGGGAGCAGCAAGTTGCACAGTTTTGTGTTTGATTGACAGGATGTGATCTGGGGCAGCTGCACACACTTTATCACAACTTTCTCCTTATCTTTCATCTCAGTATAACAAAAAAACAAAAAAACTGCTCTTTGGGTTTTATTTTCTTTTTCTTTGCTGGGATTGTGTTTGATATTGGACTTGGAGTAGTTCTTTAAGGTGAAACACTGATGGAAAGGAAGATGGGACAGGAAGAGACGGGTGATGGGTGGATTAGAAAGGGATAAATAGGGACATCCTGCTGTAATCTGTAATTTTTTTGTCTTCCCCGGTATTGAATCTCAGTTTCCTCTCTTTCCCCTGCCACTTCTCTCTGATTCTCTTCTCTTTCTCCTTTAATCAATGCTTTCAGTTTAATTTTACCTTAAGCTTCTCCTCCCTACAGCGGCATCGTACCATGAGGATTCTGTAGCTCATCATGCTTTGGAACAGAGCGTTCCCGTACCTCTACAGGCTCACACTCACACAAACACACAGCACTCCTTTGAGCACACTGAGGGATAAATCAGTGGCTTGTGTTACACCCAGCATTTAGTGCAGTGGCAGTTCCTACTAAACAGCCATGTCACAGCAAATTGTTCCCATGCTGATTTCTCAATATTCACTCGGACTCTTCCTGGGTATTCTTGTATTGTCTCCTGAACTGCTGCTACACACGAGGAAGGCATTCAGCATTGATTTATTGGCAGAACATTACATCATTTTAAAGGAAATGGGTGTTAATTAGGTGGTTTTGTTCCATTATTTTCTGGCACATTAATAATGATTTGAACACATCTTTTTTTTTTTTTTAATCCAGTGAACTCTGTAAACAAGACCTGTCAACGTTTAAATAATTGTTTGTTGCTGGAGTTGCTGTTTGTGCAATAAGAGGTTCTACTGTTTTATTTATCTAATCTCCTGCTTTTATATTCTCCGCAGACCCCCGTATTATCACATCATCAGCGAAGCAGATCCCTTTTTATTACCTTTTCTTTAGGCATGTCCTCGTCGTTAGCATATCATTAAACAGGAGGCGAGCTGAGAACCGACACTGAATATAAAAATGTTCAGGAAGAGTAGTCGGTCCACGTTCTGGAGAATTCCCTATGTGTATTTTCAGCGTAAAACTTTGTGAAAAGCCCTTCAGCATATCTTTGTTGTTTGTTAATTGGTAACGGAGCAGCCAAGAGGAAAAACGTGAGGCTCGTCTAAATACGTTGTTGTGGACTTTCTGGAAGTGCATCGCCCCTTTAACTCCTCTGTTTTTGTTTGGGTTCTTAAACAGAAATATTTGGGTTTTATTTATATAGTCAAATCCACAATTTCTGATTTCAGTTTACAAATTTGAATACAAGAAGACCTGCCTTAATACATTAAAACACGGCAAAATAAACAATTCCACTGCTTGTTTTGTATATATTTTTCATATTTGTCTACTTTCCACTCAAAGTAGACTGAACTTTACATCAAAATGTTTTGTGTAATGTGTGCAATTCTCTTGCTGTCCATTTCCTGCCCCTTCATTTTAATTTTCACTTTACATTTTATAATTATTCCCACATATCCAGTCACATAAACCTCCGTGCTTCCAAATTCCCCTCTGCATCACTTCCCTCCTGCAGCTCTCCTTTCTCTCCGTTCATTGCACCAACCATGCTAATTTTTCATCACTTCATTTCCAAGTTTTCTTTTTCTAGTGATTGACTTCACCTTTATTGTGCAGCATTCGTCTCACTTTATTGTCCTTTATACTTGTATCATATAGTTAAACAGTTTGGAGTACAAAAATAACCATTTCTGCTCTTTCTGGGCATGACCTTTTCTCTTCTTTTGGCTGAACTTCTGAACCTACCAGCTGCTCTCCATCCCATTTTTTCATTTTTTTGTCTGGTCACAGTCGTGTGTAAAGCAACATCTGTCCTGTTGTGTTGTTTTGCCTTGTGAAAAGTTGTGTCAGATACTGTGAAAAGATTGTGCATGCTTTGTACCTAATTCAGTTGTTTGTGGTTGATAACATGTTACAACTAGATACTGTATCACTTTAGTCAGGACAAAGAAAGTTTTTATTTTATGTATGTATAAAACAATGTTTTATTATGAACAATACAATAGGGCTTGATTTAATGTAATTTGTTTTGTTTTTGAACCAGATTTCTTCTTCTAAAATCAAACTTTTATTGTATTTACCATCAGATATTGTGTTGGATGGTAAACACAGTACATCAATTGCCTCGCCTCAGAATGTAAGGCTCAAGCTTTATTTGACCAATCATTTCTCAATTTCTCACATATTGGGTCCATGTCAGGGCAGGAAATGGACACGTTTTAACTTGGCACCGTTCTCTGATTGGAGTGTAATCGGAGCTCTGAACCTCCCAGCGGCTGCGCCAAATGCGCTGCGAGTGTTCTCCAGACGTGATCCTATCTCCCCTTACCTCGCTCCGCTCCGCAGCGAATTGACAAATAACACCAGGATATCATATTCTTTCCATCACTACTCCTCAACTCTTTTAGCGTAGCAGCTCAAGCGCTCACACACATGCATAAAGCAGCACTAATCGATTGAGGCTGCTCGCTGGTTCCTGATGGTCTGGCGCTTTCTGTAGTTTGTGTGGAAAAAGTGTCCACACCCAGGTGTGTTTTCTGCTTTGTCTGAAGAAGGCAGTGTGACAAGTCCACACTACTTCGGTATTCTGCTCTCACGCTTGCCTCCACTGACACGTGCTGTGACATAAAGAAAAGGAAAAAGACCATCTCAAAGGCTTTAAGCTCCACATAGAAGTGCAAATACAATGTTGAAGCGGATAGGGGAGAATAAAAGTGTAGGAAGTGAGAAAACGATTGAGATACAGTAAGGAATGAAAATATCAAGATGCTGCCAATATATAGACCACAGTGCTGTGTGTGGTTGTTTACTTATGATAGACTGCCTCAGAGCTAGGTTTTGTGCAAAGCAGCAATAAACGGTGAACTGGCATGTTTTTCTTGGGGGAAAGCTTCTTTGGGGCACAAGTGGCTGAGTGGTTAATTCAGTTTATTTCAGTTTATTTATATTGTGCCAAGTCACAACAGAAGTCTTTCCAATTTGTAAATACACTAAAGTTAGTCACGTAGTTCCTCAGGGTTCAGTGCTTGGACCAATACTCTTCATCTTATACATGCTTCCATTAGGTAAAATTATTAAGCAGCATGGTATAAATTGTCATTGTTATGCTGATGAAACACAGTTATATTTGTCCTTGAAACCCAATGAATCCAATCAGTTGCTTAAACTACAAACATGTATTAAAGACATAAAAATCTGGATGACTATACATTTTCTGCTTTTGAATACAGACAAGACTGAGGTTTTGGTTTTTGTGCCTGAGCATCTTAGGAATACATTTATCAGTTTTCCGTCCTCCTTGGATGGCATTAATCTGGCCTCCAGCTTTAATGTTAAAAATCTTGGTGCCATTTTTGATCAGGACATGTCTTTTATCCCCCACATTAAAAACGTTACTAGAACCGCCCTCTTCCACCTGCGTAATATCACTAAAAGTAGAAACATCTTATCTAAAATTGATGCAGAAAAACTGGTTCATGAAGCAGTCATCCTCCATTTGGAAATTTGGGGGTTCGATTCCACCAGTAGTCACATGTTGAGGTGTCCCTGTGCAAAACACTGCACCCCTCATTGCCTCCGGTGTGTGTCCCATCAGTGTATGAATGTGATAAAGCTCTGATTAGTCTCTACAGATTCAGATTAGCTTAGTAGAGTGCTGTATGAATGGGTAAATGAGGGCACAAGTTGTGTTGTAAAGCGCTTTGAGTATCTTGACTAGAAAGAAAGGCGCTACGTTAGTACAGTCCATTTATCATTTCTGTGAGTTTGCATATATAATTTTCTGTCTGTTAAAATCAGACACTTGGTTCATATCAGCTGGTGAGCGACTGCACATCAAGTGAGGATGATGAACTTCATTCTGATGAGCAGCTGTGTGTGCACAATCAGTACTCGCTTGAGGTTAATTAGGAGTCTTTCGCTTTAGTGCCACAGTAGTAAAAAAGTTGGTATGCAGGTGTGAACAAGTGCAGCATGGTTATTTTGCTCAGCTGCATAAAAATGTCACATCAACTACTGTAAAGCTGAACCCAGTGAACTGTTAATGTCTGTGTGTGAGTGGGTTTTAATTTCCGTGCACACAGACGATTCAGCTTGTTTTCTCCTCCGCAGGCCTCGACTCCAGGCTCAAAGGAAGTTTGCCCAGTCGCAGCCCAACTCACCCAGCACTACGCCCATCAAAGTGGCCGACACGAGCAGCCTGAACGCCGGCCTGGCCGCGGTGCCATCTTCATCCCTCTCATCGTCCCTGTCGTCCTTCATTCAGGACCTGTCCAGGCGCAAGCCCAAGACAGAAGACTTTCTCACCTTCCTCTGCCTCAGAGGTAAGAGCGCAGGATCACGTGCACACCCGCACCCAGCAGAGCAGCAGGAAGAATGTTGTTTAACAAGAAAGCTGCAGATACAGCTTGTTCTAATATTTCATCCGGATCCAGGATGCAGGTCTTTACTGGAAACTAACTGCACGTTACGTCTGAGACTTGACGACACTTTGCTGGCTATTTGCACACAAAGATGGATGCATAAGCAGCTCATCTGTGAAAATAAGATTTGCAAAGTCTGATTCTGATCACCTTCCACCCAACCAAATGCACACAGACACTCACACACACACACAAATCCATACACATACTGCGAATAGCTGCATGCTCGCCCTGGGCTAAGATTATCCCGCATTTCATCAGCTTACACATCTCCCCCTCCTACTTTTCAGCAACTGTCTGTCTCTTTAACACCCTGCCTGTCACCCTCCACTACAGCAGCTGTTCGTACATGAGTACTCACACAGTCGCAACACCCCTCTCTACAAACACTACACAGGTTCATCGACACTATGTCACACATTCATTGTCAAGCGAACTGTAAAAGCCACGGCGGAGCCATTAGCAGCTGAATTAGTTTTTTATGTGTGTGCGTGTCGCGCTACTTTTTCACACAGCGGAATTGTTTGTTGAGAGTGGATTTAGCTGGAAAAATGTTTGACACCAAAACACTATCATTCACCCATATCAAGTCAATGTCAGTTCTTCAGAGTAACCTGGGCCCCTCCAGACAGTGATGGTAACTGAAGTCCTGTTCTTTTTGCCCCATCTGAGTTAATGAAGGTCTTGTGTTACTTGTAATTTATGCTCTGCTGGCCAGAGTTGGCCAGTCGACTGCCAGGCTGCTGCAAAAAGTTGTTCCCGTGCATCTCCATGTACTCAAGTTATATCACAGCAGTTGACTTTCTTTGGCCCATAAACCATTGGTAAAAATCTGCATAAACTCTGAATGACTACAGATTATATTCTAAAAAAGCTAAGTCTGGTCCTCTGGACATTCAAAAAAAAAAAAAAAAAAAAAAAAAAAACCAAAAAAAATTGGTAGAAACGTTTCGTCTTCCATCCGA
>JARVGQ010000737.1:18134730-18152287 GCA_031762355.1 Hypsolebias martinsi | reverse complement strand
AAAAGGAAGGCCATCACCATGGACTTATATCGAAAATCGGTTTACGCGCTTGGTAAAACAGGTACGTCACTTACGTCAAATTCGGTTTACGACGCCGCTTGAGAACGGATCTACGTCGTAAGTCGAGGACTACCTGTATAGAGAAACAGGGGAAAGAGGATGAGTACAAGTAGCCTGAACAATATCATGCAGACCCTTTCTGAGACATCTCATGTCTGGCAAAGTGTTTCAGTTATTTGTGTTAAAACTGCAATACAGCTGTATGTTTTTACAGCATGCGTTATTTATTACATTAATGTTTGTTTGCATTATTGGCAAATACACCCATACATTTTTAACTTCTTTAACTCATTTTCCATCAGGCTGGTTCATAATTATCGAACCACTCCAGTGCTTTACTTGTTTGACAGTCTTTCTTATTTCCTTGCCCCTTTCTTCCTTTCCTTTGCATACTTCTTTCTCAGTGTTACATCCCTCTCTTTTTTTTGCAGTCTTATTATATCTCCTGCTTCCTCTCCTCTCTCATTTTCCTCCTCTCTTCTATCCATTGTGTCTGGAAGAGTAATGATTGTGTTTTGGCCTCCCGCGACTGCAGCTATATTTAGTAGTGCTGGCAAGGGGCTGTGAAATCCTGCCTCCCTCTCCATGGCACTTAGCAGGTTTCAAGGAACCCATAAAGAGAAAACAGGCAAATACAAGGAGAGAAGAGGTGAAGATGGCTTTAGTCAGAAAACTGCTTTATTTGCATCAAATTGACTAATTAAAAGTAATTTTCTGCCAAGGCTCTTTGTTATATTTCCATTTCTTGTTTTTGCTCTTTTTTTTCCACCTCCTCCCTCTGCCTGTTAAATCCCAGCCTCCTCCCTGTAGTGTTGTGGTGCTGTTCAGCTGCTAATGCAGACTCGGACATGTGCTCGGGCTTTTCAAAGTGGCTGGTATTGTCCAGTAAAAGCTACGATGAATCTCAATGAGAGCGCCTGCCTGCCAAGGCAAACTTCAGACTCTTTCTCCACTTGTCTGTTTTCTAAAGCTTTTCTTTTTAATCACTTTCACTTTTTTCACTCATCGTTGGCACTTTGGGGGATTGTTTTGACTTGTTTATCCTCATCTTTTTTCATTATTTACTTGTTTTTTCTTTTATTTTACCTCAAGTTTTGCCCCTTTCTGGTCTCTGATTTTAAACTTGACAACACTGCGCCAGTCGTTCATTCACTTTCCACTTCAATTAGCACACAAAGCTTATTTTAACACACACATACACATGCGTTTGTGCGCGTGACCAACTGTGAACATCCAAGCTTAGCAGTGTAAAAGGTTAAGTGTTCATGTAGCCGTAAAATGAACTAAATGTATGCATGTGTAAAACCGAATAGTAAAGGCATTATCATAATTTAATTCACGGCAATTCAGCTTCAGCCAATTTAATAGCACATGTATCAACAAAGTACATGCACCGTAAAAGGAGCGTTTCAGAAAACAATAAGATTCTGTTCATTTTAATTAAATAACAAAATTGAGGATGTCAGCAAAGCAGCTTTACGCAGCAGCAGAGGCAGGTGGGGTCTCCAGGGCCAAATCATTTAGCCGACTCTGCATCATTTGAAGAAGATCCTCTTGTTTACTTGTTTATCCATTGTCGTTAGGTGACCTCATATATGGTACTACGGAAATTTAAAGGGATTACATGAGATCATTTTAGAGTCCAAAGGATTTAAAAGCCAAAACACACTGAAATCAGATATAAATATGGTAGATTCACCTGAACAGTTAGACTTGAAGATATTTACGACAGTGTTCCAACAACTCTTCGGCAGTCCAGGCTTGAACTTTACTGCTGGAAACGAGAGGTGCATGTGTGATTTTTATCTGTACCAGAAGCAGGACATGTCTGTGCACTTAAAAACAAAAAAAATCCGTTAAGATAAGGTTTCTTCACACTTGATTTTGCATTTGAAATGTATCCAAATTATTGATAAGTGAGTGATTTCATAAAAAAGCATCAATGTGTAACTCTTAAACTGCAAAATCACAGTAATTTCCCTTTTAGACAAAAAGCTACATGTATTCTTTTTTTCTGATCTAATTGCCGTTTTACTGAAAGGGAGGGAGCTGACCAGGATCTGTTTAATGATCAGGACTGCAGAATGTGTTCACATAGCTTTGATGAGGTCTCAGAGAGAAGTTACTGAAACCTGAGATAGAGACGACACAAAATAGTAACAGACTGATACTAATTGGAAACCTTTTTTTTTTTTTTTAGTGTTTTCATAAACACAGTGACTCTAAAAAATCTAATCTTTTATTCCTGTCTTTCCTCTGTTGTGATTGAAACATCTTTGTAAGGGTTAATTTTTTATTATCTTCTAATATTAGACTGGCCTTTGCATCATCTCCTCCTGCTGCTCCTCCTCCTCCTCCTCCTCGCTGAGCCAGCTCCTGCAGATGTAGCGTGTTTAACAAAAAGAGTCTTCCTGCTAGGCCTCAGCTGGGCTATAGCAACACATGATGTCATCAAGACACACCCCCTTTTCCCTCCTCTTCCTCTCACGTGCAGCCAGAATCTCCTTCACTTCTGTGTTTAGCTTTTTTCTTTTTTCAGCTTCATTGTTTCGCCCAATCTGCTGAATTCTTTCTTTCTTTCTCTCAGTCTCTCTTTCTTTCTTTCTGTCTCTGTCTTTCTTTCTCGTTCTTTCTTTCTTTTTCTCTCTGTTTCTGTCTCTCTTATTTATTTTGTCCATCTGTCCTTCCCTCCCTCCATCCTTCTGTACCTCCTCCTCCTCCTCCATCAGACCAAATAAAAGTGTGAATAGCAAGCAGAGCCCCCCCCCCCCACACCCTGCAATAATGAGAACAGGTCTCCTGAGCCCTCCAGTGGCAGAAAGTGGTCATGACAGTTAATTTCTCCAAGTTGCTTCATCAGCAGTGTCTGAACAACTAAAGGAGAAACTTTAAGTTGGTGATTTGCACAAATTGGGGGAGTAGACCATCGAATGGGGGCGTCCTCAGATAATCTCCAAAAAGCAAGTGAAGATATTATTATGCTGTCATTGTGTTTTGGTTTATTGGGATTATTGGTATTTGTATGGTAACCAGCAGTGGACGGAGCTTCTCCCACTGTTTTTGGGGTTATCTTTGGACAAAGGATTTACTGCTCTAAACAATCACTGCTTTAGTAGTTTCTGCATCAAGGCTACCTGACAAATAGGACTACACTGTGAAGTTGATGTATCATGGGGGGAGAGAGGGAGGTGTGATTGACAGAGGCAGGGTTAGGTTTCAGTCCACCCTTATCTTTTAATGGCCTGGTCTTTGTGTTGGCCTCTGCCACCTGAGACAAACACAACACAATACAATATATAGACACACACATGTGTGTGTCTACACACACTCGCATTCAGATTCGAGTGTGACGCAAGAGTCGTACAAAGGCAAACCCATCAATGGGCCGGCTGTCACCTCCCTCCTGTGGCGCCTGGTTGTGATTGATAACTCCATCTCCTCTTTCCTCCCTCCATTCTTGTGTCTGAAACAGAAAGACAGAAAGGCTCCACCTCGTGAATGGACAATTTTCAAATCGTCTTTTTCTAAATTCAGGGCGTTGTACGGTTTAACTGTAAGGGCGTCTGTTCTTGTGCAAAACTGAGAAACCTTAAAAGAAAAGGAATGTTTGTGTTCTTCCTTAAGTCTTTTTCCAAAAAGAACAAGTCAGCACATTTATTTAAAATAAATAGACAAGTAAAACACTTTCTCCTAAACCCATAAATATTTAAATATGTAAGATTTGGTAAAAAAATATACTTGAGTGGTAAAAATGGGTCATGAAATCAACGTAGAGATAAAGAGATATTAGGAATGCATGTAGAAAGAAGGTTAGAAGACGTAAAAGAGCTGCAGGAAATGTGGCCCTGAAAAGGGAGTAGAGTAAAACTGGGCTCATCGGAAAATACCAAACTGTAAAATTGTCATAAATTAACGATGAATAGGTTGTAAACCCTTTTTGAACATGCTTGCAGGCATGCACAGTTCAAATGCACATTCACAGAAGCAAGTAAAAAGCTATTTTTAAACGCCTAAATGTGATTTTATTCCGTTTGGTTGACCCCACCTCCTACCTCATACCGTCCGGCCATCTGTTAGCAAAAACCAAGTCGCCATCTCTCCTTTTATTTCATGTCTGCACTCTTCTTCCTCCTCAGCTGTTATTCTCCGTATGTTCTGGTTTGTGTGTATCCTTGTCTAAATCTCATCCATTGTATTTACAGTAAATGGGAGTTTACACACTGCTTTCAAATCCATTGTTAACTAGACAGTTCATCATTTCCCTAATGAACAACAAAGGTTTCCATAAATAGTCTGACGAAGGAAATGCTTCATCACATGCTTACAAACGGTGGATTTGGCCTCCGCTGTGAAGTGTAGGAGCGCCCACGCCTCCTCTGTGGTCTGGGTTGTTCTTTTTTTGATATTTTGAAACAAAACGGGTATCATCTGTGTTGCAACCATTTTTTTTTTAACACCGGTGCGACCTAGAATATAACAAACCCAGTCAGACTGTTTTTTTTAATTTATTTTTTTATTACTTGAGTTTAATTAGTTTCCTTTCAAGAAAATATTTAGCGTTGTTTTCTCTTTGTCCAATTAAACTCATTTTTCTCCCGCTCTACTCATTTCAGGTTTCGAAAGTGAACGGGCTGACGCGGGCTGGCTCGGCACAAGCCGTCGTCGGTGCCAAGAAGTGCCACGACTTACGGCTGCCGTCCAAAACTGTGAAGAAGTACACAGCCACCGTGTCCAAGGGCCACGTCACCTACACCAAAGCCAAACAGAAAGAACTGGGCAGGAAAACCAAACTCGGCAGCAGCAACAAACACAGCAGCGCCGCCTCGGCATCATCGTCAGCGAACAATCACAATCAGCACAGCCAGCCAGCAGCCAGCACGAGGCTGGCCCACTCAGGAAAAGCAGCGGCGTCAGCCCACAACAGCAATGCAAAAACTCGCAAACAGGTGCTACTATCAAACGGGCTGCACAACGTGGCCGCCAGTGCCCGACCCAACGGCAGGCTTAACGGGCAGTGGCACAACGCCTTGGCCAAGGAGGACGGTCCGAAACAGTGCCAGCAAGTCCACGTGGAGTGCCCGGGCCGAGAGGGACTGCGGAATTCCAAACGGCGTCTGGAGGTGGTGCTTAACTCCGTGAGCGCAGCCGTTGTGGAGCAGAAAGCCAAAACGGGCGGCGCCGAGGCCAAGAAGGCCAAAATTCAGTCCACACCTTTGGAGACGCGCAGCAGCAGCAAGAAGACGGCCGTCGAAGAGAAGGCTAACAAACAGAGCCCCGCCCCCACCACTCCGGTTTCTAATGGACATGCAGCAGGAACGCCCACCTCCCCTAAACAAGCTCCGCCTGTTACTTCTTCTACGCCCCCTCCTCAACAAGCCACACCTCCTTCTACACCAGCAGCCAACGTGGAGCCAGTGAACCAGCGACCCAAGCGTGCATCAGCCGGTAAACTGATGTTGATACGACAAGCACAGCAGCAGCAGAGCAGGTCACATGGTCGGAGCTCCTCCTCTTCCTCACCTTCGATAGGCCACAACAGTTCACCAAACCCCAGTCGCGCCAGCACTACCTCAGACCCCCAACAAACCTCGGCGTCCTCTTCGTCCTCCTCCTGCGCCGCCGCCTCTATTCTTTCTTCCACTAGCAGCCCTGGACAGGTCAAACCAGCAGCGCAGCGGCTCGCCGACCGCGACAAGGAGTGGGAGCGTGAGAAAGAGCTGACGCGCCAGAAGGAACGCGAGCAGGAGGAGGAGGAGCGCCAGCGGAGTAAGCCGGAGGGCTGGGCGGCACTGGGCGAAGCTCCTTGCTTTTGGCCGCTTCCTAGGGAGTTCCAGGACCCGCTGGTGTACTTGGATGCAGTGAGGGAACAGGCCGAGGTGGCCGGCATGTGTCGCGTGGTGCCGCCGCAGGACTGGCGGCCGGAGTGCAAACTGAACGAGGAGATGCGTTTCGTTACGCAGGTGCAGAGGGTCCACATGCTGGGCCGACGCTGGGGCCCCAATGTGCAGCGGCTGGCTTGCATCCGCAATCACCTCAAATCTCAGGGCATTACCATGGATGAGCCCCCTGTCATTGGTAAGTGAGTCAAACAGGCGCATGGCGTGATTTTACACCAAACGAGCATTCATAACCCCCCCTGAAAATGGCTGGAGTTGACCATATTAATGAGGCTTCTTCCCACAGAGGAGAAGAGCGATTGATTTTACTGGAGTGAATTAAATCTAGATAATTGATTTTGAACCGTCACCCTGCTCATTGTAAACATGTAGCTTTCTTTAATGATTTACAAAGTATGATGCGTCAGAACTACAAAAAAAAAAAGACTGTAGTTTGCAGCTCAGCTGTGTTGTAATTATTGCTGAATTCATGGCTGTGTTTATTGGTGTCAGTGGTCCCTTTAGTGTGCTTTCACCCGTTTTTATTTTTCGGTTCACAGTGACAGTAAAAACGTGAAACAGTCCTGCAAAGAGCAAATCAGTGTTTCATCCAGAGCTAGTTATTCTCTCATCATTGTCGTTGAAGCAAGTTCAGACTTCAAACAGAAACCGTATTATTGAGTTTGTGCATGCTTTCACGCGAACAAGTTGTGATTTTACTAGTTTTATGCAGTTTTTTTTTTAATTGTGCTGTGCCACGTTTGTAGCCTTTAAATTCACACATGTACAGATCAGAGCAGTCGGTGTTGGGATTTCTGTTGCAGCTGTTCAGTAAAGTGAAACACCTCGCTTCCATGGGACTTCCTGAACTTGATAACGACTCGGTTGAACTTTGCAACCTTATTATTATCAGCAGAACAAAAGTGTGAACAGCAGCGGACACATTCATAAAAAGAAACACAGTAGCAATGACTTCATTTGGCTTCTGATCCGCTATCCCAACGTTACTCCTCCTTCCCTTTCCTATGACTCCCTTTTAGCTTGATGGGGAATTTTCTGAACGCAGCTCAGGTTTCTAATGTACTGCATTCTCCACCATAAACGTTGCTCCACCCTGTAAGTCACATCAGTCCAAATATGTCTAATACAGTGGAAAAACCCATAAATACGTCGCTTCGCCGTATAAGCGCATCTATTCGCGTTTGTTACATGTCATCGCTGACCACCCAGAAACATAGGCTGGTGTTGTGCCAAAAATTCATTGGCTAAAAATGGCGGCTGCGGGGGTGTGCACGGGAGGACTTTAACAAGAATTTAACAAGATTAACAATTAAAAACAATTATTTGTTTGCTCAAAATTATAGCAAAGGTGTGTCTAAGTTTAACTTTTCCTTAATAAATGCACTTCAATGGTCAAATCAGCTTCATTTTGCCGTGGCGGCGCGGCAAAATGAAGCTGATTTGGCGGTTGCTCCAGGCAGACGACGGTGGCAGGCTATGGCAAGCCGATTGTGTCATTAATAGCCACTTTTATCTATTACATTACACAATGACATACCATACTACTCGACTGCCATCTAGTGGCTGAAAATGGTAGCCTTCAATATTTTCAGTCATTGAATGAAAACGGTCATATCTCTGTCAAAAATTTGTTTATAAATATGAGAAAAAAACATACATTAATTGCTTCGGCGTATAAGTCGCATGGCATGCAAATTATGCACACAAAAAAAAAACCACGACTTATAAGGCGAAAAATACGGTATATTTATTTTAACTGTCGTTCTATCACTGTAGTTAAAGGAAACTCCCTCACTTAGGACATGGATTGTTTACAAGACACCACTAAAGCTTTCACATATTAAAGTAAATTATCACATTCTGAGAAAACTGCGACCCAATGAAGATTTCACAATTACACCTTAACTTAATGTATTGTCTGATTTGATGGTAGTAAAATAAATCTCACAAAGGCAGTCACTTTTTTTTGTCACTTTCACCGGTGTGTCTGAGGAAAGCATGAGGAACTTGGAAACAGTGACTAAATGCTGAGGTGTTAAACAGAATGAGTTGTCTTTATTTCTATAAAACTTATTGCTCATGAGGTGACATGAGCTTGTGACACTCAGAAGAGATCCCACTCCCCCAACAAATGAAAAGAAATCGGAATAAAGCTTGTAAAAATCTGAAATGGAAGATCACAGCTTTCAATTAAAAAAAAAAAAAAGACAGAATCCATTGAAACCATTGCAACTAGAAAAACTTTCATTAACTGTATGTTAGCTTGGTTTTTTTTTTTTTTTTTAATTAACTTTTATTTATTTCGTTACTTGCTTCATGCAGGTGGCTGTGAAGTGGACCTGTCACGTTTTTTCCACCTCATCAACGACATGGGCGGCATGCAGCAGGTAATGGACCTGAAGAAGTGGACCAAGCTCGCTGACCTCCTGCGCATCCCCAAGTCTGCGCAGGACCGGCTGGCCAAGCTGCAGGAGGCTTACCTCCAGTACATCCTCTCCTACGACTCGCTCAGTGCCGAGGAGCGCCTTCGGCTGCTGAGCGACGTGCTGCTGGAGAAAAAGAACCTGGAGTCGCGCCAGGGCCCCCTGGAAGGCCTCTCCGATTCTTCAGCTCCGAGCGGGCTCTCGCTGCCACGCTACGAGCCCAAGAACGGACTAGTCGGCGGGATAGTGGGCGGCACGACGGGGAACCACCGCACCAACGGCGTCTATCACCGTCTGAAGGAGCTGGAGGCTCAGGTGAAAGCGGGCCGGCGCCGGCTCTTTGCTCAGGAAAAACAAGGCAAGGACGACAAGCAGCACGGAGAGGAGGAGGCGAAGGAGGACCGAGGCGTTCTCAGTGACCAGTACAAATGCATTTACAAGGTGAGGATACAGAAAGCACTTCATGTTCACTCCACACTCTTGAAGCACGCAGACAAAAGAAACGTAAGTGCATCTCATCTTTTCACGGCTCCTTCCTGTTCTTCCTTGTGATCTGACGTTATAAACTGCTGATAATAACTTTTATTGTCATTTAAAGGTCGGCAGTCGGTTTGCCATCAACAGTGGCAGAACAGCATGGAAGCATCTATAAGTCGGCTTCCTCAAATGCCTCATTGTGTTTTTTTGTTCAACTAATTTAACTGAGAGATCACTTTAGGAAAACACTCAACACATTTTTTTTTTTTAGACCATTACTTTAGCATTTCGGTTGCGTTTTAAAAGTTTGCGTTTTGTAGGCTGCTGTTCTGGGACAACCTGTGATGCGATCGCTGCAATTGTTAAAAAGTCGGGCTTGTTCTTCATTGAGAAATACACACACAAACTATTTCTGCTTCAAACTGTTAGCACTAAAAATGCAGGAAGTAGGGGGGTCAAACATTCATTGGCCCTCTCACTTTACCTCGGCGTTCCCAATTCAGTCGTTCACATCCATATAAGGCATAAAGCTAAAAGAGGGTGAACAAAAAAAAAAAAAAGAAAAGACTGCAATAAAACTGTATTTACACCTGTTCTTTTTCTAAGATAGAGTTCGTAAATACTTATGTCTCTTTTTACCGTCATCACCTTCTTCTATGATAGAGGAGCAGCTGAAACTGCTGCTGCGCTTACAAATCTCTGAAGTATTCATCAAAGGTTTGGTTTCTGTATCATCAACCAACAAGAAGTGACTGGAATCATGACACCCCACTGTTGAACCATTCCACTGATCATTTCTGCTTTAAAACAAGAAAAGTCTTACAACCTGAAAACACTATACACCTTCTTATTTTGTCAAGTGCTCCCCCATTTGGCTGATGGAACCAAATGAGCCCTTCGATCTGTAGAGCAATCAGGTTTATGGGAATAATTCTAATGGTCGTCTCCGACAGGGAGTGTAATGTCTGACCTGTTTGAAAATGGATTATGTCTCACTTAGGGATGTGTCATTGTCTTTAGAAGTTATTTGGGAACAGTCTGAGTTTGTAGTTCACTAAAGTAAAATATTGTCAGATGTATTCATATACAGTATATATACTGGAGTTGGTTTATCATTCTGTGTGGTAAGATGCTTTGATTGGATGTTCATCTAAAAAGATTCCCATCAGCCCTTTCTGCCGGCAGCTGTGCTCATCTGGCTTGCAGAAATGTAGGTCAGAGAAATCGCCCCGCCCCCTTCAAAACCCCGCCTTCTTGATCACCCCACCACCTTTTAGCGTCTTTAGCGCATCTCCTTCAGCAGGTCTTTTTTTTTTTTTTTCCTAGTTGTCCCCCAGACCTCTGTGCACGCCGTCCTCCTGCCGCAAAGGCGGTTCAAGCTTTGTCATACGCACCACGTGCACAAAATTGCCATGTTCACATTTTGAGGAGGAGAAACAACTGTTATTTTCTTTACTTTTTGTCTTGCTTCCTTTTTACTTCCAATCCACAAAAACCCACAAATCTGGATCTCGTTTTATTATTACTATTATTATTATTATTATTATTATTATTATTATTAGTTGTTCCCAGTTGCTTCAGTCACCAAATCCTTCTATATGAACCTCCCTTTGATTAACTGAGATATTGTCGATGAGGTCTAGGGTTAAACCGTGTCACGGACCTGACTGGGTTCAGCCCGGCTCAGATTTGTGCACATTTTTTCATCACGCGAGACCTCCAGGAGGAGATCCGATTTCACTTTCGCTATCAAGAGAACACAGTGCATGTCGAGGGCATAGTTAACGCTGATTGCACTCTGAAAGCACTGGTTCTGACTGCGGGGGGAAGAAGACCTTGTCAGTGTTTACAATGTAGCCTTTATACTGTTTTATTCAGCAGCTTTAATTTACCACCTTGTAGTGTTTGTGCCGATTGAAAACTTTAGGAAGAAAACCAAAGGAAGATAAACTGTTAATGTGGTTTCTGTTCAGGCGTTCAGTTTTGTTGTCGTTGGATGATTCATGAGAAAGATGTTAGGGATACGTGTTGGAAAAGGCACATACTAACACAAAGATGATGAACGTCTGCAGTTTTTACCCATAATGCTTTGTTGAAATCACCTTCTAGTTTTGCTTGTCATGACTGAGTATCATAAATATTTTTTTTTTGAACTCATCACAGCATGCCGTCACTTCCAAAGTTAATTTAGTTTTTGGTTGCAGGGGAAATCGGTGTCCTTGACCAACTTCTTCAGGATAGCCCGCAACACCATGACCATGTGCTTTAACAAAGAACCAGGAGCCGCCGAGGTCGAGGTCAGCACTGTTCATTCAGTTCAAACGCCATCAGCTCGCCAGTGGCTTTGGCTTAAAGTGCAGCGTCCGTACGAGATAACTAAGCTGATGCAGGGAATCTGTTCTAATACGTTCTCGTTCATCAGGTTTTCTCTTTTCTTCCGTGCAGCAAGAGTACTGGAGGACTGTGGAGCAGAGAGACTCGCACGTGGCCGTTCATTGTGGCAAAGTGGACACCAGCACATACGGCAGTGGCTTCCCCACTGGAAAATCAGAGCCATTTTCAAAGTAAGCACCTTAAATTTATTATTTCGTAAGCCTGCGTGGAAACCATTCTACTCATCACATGTTCGCTCATTCCCGACTGGACAGTTTGTAATCGGTGTTTACATTTGGCAATGAAATGTGTCGCCACATGAGCCCAAAGCAGTTTGAGCGGTCACCAGTTGACGTATCGTTTATGTAAAACCAGAAACGCACGTTCCCCTCTCACGAGGCTCGACGGTCACCTTTCCTGTTTCGCTGTTCGGTTAAACACCAGAGGCCTCGTGTATGAACATCAAGGTGTACAAACTCAAAGATGCGAAAGTGTGCAGTACTCCCCTCCGTCCACGCAAACATTCTCAGATGACGGTGTTAAATACTAAAACACGCCTAAAATACACTGACATTTGACGACTTCTGACTTTTTGAATGCAGGTACCTAACAATGTTCAGCCAGTGGATGGTTTCTTTCTTTTGCTGAGGCATTTTGTCCTTCATCCAAAGGACTTCTTCAGTCCGAGGAGCCACAAACAAGCTGTGGAGTCCCACAAATGCCACACTCCCATACTGGTGTTTTGAGCCATTTTGGCTGACCGATTCAGAGAAGTTGATGGTGGAGAGAGCAGGCCCCAGAAACCATTTTATCACCAGCAAGTTCTTCTTTTTTTTTTCCCACTATGGGAGCCTGCCATATATTTTTACGCGTCTGCATTTTTATTTATGAGAGGGGGCAGAGTGGTCCGAGCGCACGTGCAGCTGTGCTCTGCTCCATGTAAATCGAGATGTATGAAGAAAAGGTTTTCAGTATGAAAGCTGCACACTCTTTCATACATGAGGCCTCACGTCTGAAAAACAGGAAGATAAACATCTCACTGAACATTCAGGGGCAGAGTCCTATAAAATAAAATAAAAAAACGACTGGTGATCACTTAAGACAAGTTGAAACTCGTTTTTTCCTCCTTAACCCTGGTGGCTTTTCCCCAGACATGGATGGAACCTCACTGTCCTCCCAAACAACGCTGGATCCATACTGAGACATCTGGGTGCTGTGCCTGGTAAGACGCTGCTTCTCACAGCTTTAAGAAAATCACCTTCAAACGTACTCTTTAGTTTTATCCTACAGTCAATTTGTATGTTGGTGGAAAATACAGGTGGTCCTCGGTTTACGTTCGAGTTCCGTTACAACGGCCCAGTCGTATATCGATTTGAACGTAACCCGAAATTGAAAACACGTGGCGAAGGGTAACGTCTTTTTAAACAACTTTTTCAACGTGACACAACACCAGCGTACATTCTGTGCCTTAAACATGTACAGTACTGTATTTCCAAGCAGTTAGCTAAAACAGTACCCTCAAAAAACACACAGAAAAACACATAAACGGCACTGTGTGGAGCTATCGAAAGTCAATGGGAGGTGTGATGGCGTCACTGGGAGGTGAACGTAAGTCTGGATTTCCGTAACCCGGATAGGTCGTAAACCGAGGACCACCTGTAATGCAAATCGTCCAGCTTTAGGCTGCATCGTCTGCTTTTTCATGATTTATTTTTTTCCCACAATTCTTCTCGTTTCTGCAGGGGTGACCATTCCCTGGCTAAATATTGGCATGGTCTTTTCTACCTCATGCTGGTCTCGAGACCCAAATCGCCTTCCATATATTGATTACTTACACACTGGTGCTGATTGCATTTGGTAAGTCTGCACACTTTAAGTACGTCGTCTTGGCTTGTAGAGCCACCTAAAAATGTAAGTCTCTCTTCTCTAACAGGTATTCTGTCCCTGCTGAGGAGAAGGCTAAGCTTGACAAGGTGGTCCATACACTGCTTCAAGCCAATGGCACCCCAGGACTAGAAATGCTGGAGAAGAACATAATGGTCAGTGGTTTATCTGCGTACGGTTGTGTGTTCGGGCTTCGCATTTCTCAGCGTTTCCAAGAATTGAGAAGCCGACCCAGCCCTAACGTGTCTCCTCTTTCTTTCTTTCGACTTCAGCTCTCTCCAGAGGTGCTTTGCCGTGAAGGCATCAAGGTTTACCGTACGGTGCAGCGGAGTGGCCAGTTTGTGGTCTGCTTCCCCGGTGCTTTTGTCTCTAAAGTGTGTTGTGGCTACAGCGTGTCGGAGACGGTGCACTTCGCCACGCCACACTGGATGAACCTGGGTTACGAGGCGGCGAAGGTCAGTTCGTAAAGCAGAACCTTTTCCAGCTGTTCTCGTTTGGTAGTTTACTCCATCTTTGGGTTTCCCTTTGAGCAGTGGAAGATGAACAAACTTACAGCTTGGCTTTATGAAAAGTCATTTAGCTGCCTGTCTTCTTGTGGAAGCAGACTTTAGATTTTTTTTTTTTTTTTTTTACAGTTATGAAGGCTTGAAATGTGCAGCGTTTCCAATTTTCATTTTAAGTTCATCGTTTACGCCTTTCCTCAGGATCTGAAATGTCGATGTATAGCCAAACCCTTCTCCATGGAGAAGCTCCTGTATCAGATCGCCTCAGCTGAGTCCAAGAGGGACAACGGCCTTCTCCTCACCACCATCTCTACACTACTCAAGGACCTCAGGCAGGATGCTGCACGACACACATGCACGGTCACACCAAGCTTACCATTTTTTAAATCCAGTTCAGGAATTACTTTAAAATGTATAAAGTAACACAGAAATGACCAAACTTACTCTATAAAGATTTTTTAAAAAGGCACATTTATAAACGAGTAGTTCACTATACATTTCTGTTTTCGCTGTTTGTATTAAACACGTCCGCCTCTTTCCTAACGTGCACGTTTCTCCTCCAACAGGAACATAGAGTTGCACCAACGTCAGGAACTTTATAAGGCGGGTTTGCTCTCCTCCGCCCGTTACGGCACGCACGATAGCAGCCTCGGCCCCGGTGAGGGGCGAAAGAAACCCCGCGGGAAATGGCTGGCGCTGGAGTCTTTAGAGAGACGCTGTCAAATCTGTCAACACCTCTGCTACCTGTCCATGGTGAGTCCATGGTGATTTTAAGACTTGTATGTTTTAATGGTGGTGTTTATATTCATTCAGTCTGAAGGCAGTTATGCTACACTGCTGCAACGGACACCTGCGACCATCACATATGAATATCTGCATTTATATTGTGTCTGCAGGTGGTGCAAGAGACTGATAATGTGGTTTTCTGTCTGGAGTGTGCCCTGCGTTACGTGGAGAAGCACAAGTCCTGCAGGGGCCTAAAGATGATGTATCGATACGATGAGGTAAAACACCACCGTTCAGTTTGCTTCGTGTCCACAAGAGGGCGACGTAACCTCATCAAAAGACTCCAACGAGACGCCAGCGCAGGAGAATAAGACTTTTATTTATTTGGCTTTTCTTTACAGGAGCAAATCAACAGTTTGGTGAACCAGGTGTGTGGGCGGGCCATGTTGAAGAATGGAGGAGGAGGAGTGGGGGACTCCTGCCACAGCTTAAGCCCTGCCAAAACCTCACCAGCCAAGCGGGGGCCACGAAAGCGCGCCACGGTGGAGGTGTCCCTGGCGCGCCTGTCCTCCATCCACATACCCAAGGCTGCAGCTGTGTCCTGAGAAAAGGTGTGGGTGGAGCCTGGGGGGGGGGCGGGGATGCCTCCACTCCTCCCAATCTGTGTGCTGTGCCCTCCTCCACCCCCCACCATGACCAGATTAAATTCTATATTAAACACAATGCCTCCAAAACCACCACTTATAATTGCAGTTCACCCCCCCCCCCCACCCTGAGTTCACTCGCCATTTCCAGATACACTCACTTCTCCTTTAGCGACAGCTTGTTTTTTTATTTAAAAAAAAAAAAAAAAGGAAAATTAAAAAAAGAAAAGCAAGATGTCTTTTTTGCACTAGTGTGAAAGAATTTGTTTTTATAATCATGAGTGATTTTTAGCCTCCTTGAATCAACATTGCGAGCATCAATTGTAATGTTCACATGAAGACTTGATGAGTCCCCGTTTTTACCCCCCCCAATCCATCCAGAATTGAATGGGTTACATTTTTTTTACTTTTTCCTTGCATCATTCTAACCTGCCTCTGAGACTGAACCCCTTCTATGAACTTGGGACGAATTAAAAAAAAAAGATTTCTCTCCTCAATTTGACGAAACGAGAGACGTCCAGTAGTTACCCAAAGTTTCTCTCCGTTCCTCATTTAAGGAAGCGGAGATATTTTTTTCTTGTTTTAAAAGGGGGGGTTGATGCAAGGTTAAAAACTTGAAAAGACGATGTCGGTTGGCTACATTTTATTTTATTTTTTTTCTAAACTACTATTTTGAATTTTAGCTTTGTTTTTTTTTTTGCTAGTTATTTTAAATGAGTTTTTTTCTTGTGCATTTTATTTTTGATCCTCGTGGACGTTTTCTACGCGTTGGCGGACGTGAGAGGAGCAGAGCTGCAGCTGCTTCGACCCGTGGACGGTCGTCTCGCTTCCTTGCGGTGCAGAGGGGATCTCTTCGCTCGCGAGCGGAATAAACGGTGCCTGATACGCAGCAAGGAGGTCCTTTTTATTGGTGCTGTTGGTTATTACTGTAGAACACCACAAACGTTTAAACTCTGGAGGTTCAGCGCCTCACACACACCCCCACCCACCCAACAGGACAGAGGAGCTCTCAGGCTTTTTCTGGTTCTAGATGTGCAATCGTGTTAACATTCCATTCTTCCAGTCCCGCTTGTTTCACCTGTACAAGTAAACATTATTTTGTGTTCATTTGGTTTGTTGTTGATCTGATGTGTTATCTCAAGTAGAGCCACTAGTTTAGAGTGTAAAATGTGAAATATCTTATTTTCTTCCTTTTGCGTTTTTCTCCCCTTTTCCAGATATATTGAGTCAAGAGATGGAAATAGCCCAACGCAAACATGTTGTACATAAATCCTGTACATTTCTTTAAATACTTGATCCTTTTTTTTTTCTGGGTTTAAGGAAGAGTTCCAGAGAAGAGTGCTCGATGAAGAAACAGCCTTACATTTCCCTTTCTTCATCGGTCGGAGTGAGTTAGACGCTGACAGGGTTGCTCTGGTAGATGTGTATAAAAATTTTAAGTGCTGCTTATATCACTAAGAAAGAAGATATGGAGTAGCCAACGATTACCCCCCTCCCCCTCTCTCTCTGCCCCTTTCAACCTAGTTTTGTTTGTTTAGCTTTACTTTTTTTAAAGAAAAGGGAAAAGGGAGATGCTGATTGGAAAAAAAAAATGGGTTTTTACATTTTCAGTAATGAAAATTTAACAGAAATGTAGTAGCTACTCATGTTGCACTGAGCTTGCCAGTGGTGACTGTCAAGGAAAAATCCTATAATCCAGTTTGTTGGTTGTTGTCCCTCGCAGAAGACTGAACTGTTATAGGACTATTTAAAGAAATACCAAGGTGTTCTCAACATTTAAAAAAGTGGTTGTCAAGTTTTTATGGCCTTACATTATATTTTATTCTTACGGGATTTTTGTTTTTAATTCTTCTTTATTGCTTTTGTTCTCATTTTTGTTTTCTTCCATTTTCTACAGCATAAACTACTTGCTCACGACGGGATCTCTGGTGACTTAATTTATTAAAAGCCGCGCGTCGGCCTTTCCTTCATTCGGAAAGAGTTTCATGTTGCAGTTTTTTTTTTTTTTTTACTTTTTTGCAGTTTGTACCTAAAGTTTAATAAAATCTTACAGACAATTCACGCTCATTTCTTTCCAACCTGCTTGTGGTTTTTGTGTCCCATTTTGATTCAACAACCCTACATCCCCGTTTCTATAAAGTCAAATACCCGAAGCTTCAGTTTTAGAAACTCCTAACCCTAATATTAAATATCATTTGTGATCGACTCACTTGTGATGATGCTCGTGTAAGTGTCTTAGCATCAACCCTCATTGATGACAAATTACGATTTATTGCACAAACCAAACACTTCAGTCACTGAAGAGTTGACTTTCTTGGAAAAGAGGTGTGGTAAAGAGTGGAGAAAAGTTTCAGGAGTGATTTGTGACAAAAGGGTGTCGGCAAAGGAAACGCAAGACAGTGGCATCGACAAAAAGACAGGAGAACAAACTGGAAGTGGCAGAAGTGAAGATGTTGAGGTTCTCCAGGAGTGACGAGGATGGATAAGATCAGAAATGAGATCATCAGAGGTACAGCACATGTTGAACAACTGGGAGATAAAGTTAGGGAGACCAGACTGAGATGGTTTGG
>JARVGQ010000737.1:18124403-18134630 GCA_031762355.1 Hypsolebias martinsi | reverse complement strand
TAAAGTCCGAGTGTCCGAGACAACTTTCCCCAGCCGCACGCACTGACTCCGATCTGTTAGGAAGTCTGTGATCCACCCGCAGGTGGAGTCAGGTACATGGAGCAGAGATAGCTTGTCTCGGAGCAGAGCGGGAAGGATGGCGTTAAATGCAGAGCTGAAGTCCACAAACAGGATCCTAGCATAGGTTCCTGGGGAGTCCAGATGCTCCAGGGTGAAGTGGAGGACCAGGTTTATGGCACCATCTACAGACCTGTTGGCTCTGTAGGCAAACTGCAGAGGGTCCAGAAGGGGGTTGCTGATGGACTTGCGGTGGATTAAAACCAGGCGTTCAAAAGTTGTCATGACTACAGACGCAAGAGCCACAGGCCTGTAGTCATTTAGTCCTGCGACACGTGGCTTCTTGAGGAAGGGGATAACGATGGAGGTCTTGAAACAGGCTGGGACATGGCACGACTCCAGAGAAGAGTTGAAGATTCCTGTGAAGACCGGGGCCAACAACTCATCAGCATAGTGTCTCAGGGTGGAGGGGAACACATAGTGTACCTTGGAATTTGGGTGAGAGACCAGGAAGAAACTTATGCTGGGCCAGGGCTGCAATGATGTGGTCATAATTTGGAAGGGTTTTGTTGCAGCTTGCCTGAATATGAAACAAGCCTCTCACAACAATGCTCTGTTGAATCTTTGGAGCATCAGATGAGATTTGTCTTCTTTGGGATAAGACGGTTCTGGCATACCTAATTTTTAATTCTATTGATTATTTGGAATGTGTGATTGGTTTTATGTATTAGCTGTTTTAGTATAAAAAAAAAGATTTTAGTATATTAATTTGACTATTTAATCAATAATGATTTTGTGAGCAATTGATTTTTATTTTCAAAATGGTGAAAATAATAGTCTTTGTTTCTTTGTTTATTTTGTTCTTTTTCATAAGCATAATATAGTGTATACATTAGAATTTACTAGAATACCAAAAATATTTCTGTCAAAACCTAATACAAAAACTGTCACATTACTGCCTTTATAAAATAATTAAGTCAAAAATCAAAAAAGGTTTACAGTTTGTACTGGCAGTGTGCAGCAGAAATGTCCAATACTCTTGTGGACATCATCATCAAGGCAATTAAAGCAGGTTATTTAAAGTAAATTCTAACAAGTAAATATGCACAGTGAGTGCTGACCTTTGAGGCAATACTGACATTTGCTTACTATTTGCTCAGTCCAATTTTAGTTAGTTAGTCCCCATGAAACACATAATATAATGCTAATTGCCTCTGTATATTTTCTGTCAAATTCACCCCCTTAAGAGGAGATGGGATGTCTGGGTTCCTTTCCTGGACCAGTAGCCCCTGCAACTACGGATAAGTGGTAGAAGATGGATGGATGTATCTTATAAATTCAGCTGTTCTGTGTGAGCCTAAGAGGTTTCTTACCAAAAAAAAGTTATCAAACAGCTTAATGAGGACCAAAGAACAAACCAGACTGGTCAGGGATATAATAGTGGAGAACTTTAAAGCAGTGACATTTTATAAAATAATTCTCAAAGTTTTCTATGTCTCGGAAACTTGGTTCAATTTTTTGTTATGTTGATTTTTTTTTCTTGTATCAATATTTTGACAAAAAATCTTAAATCTGTTAATTTTGCCTTAAAGGTAAATGGACTGTGCTTATGTAGCACCTTTCTATCTTATCAAGATACTCAAAGCGTTTTACTTTACAATCTGTGCCTCATTTACCCATTCATACAGCACTCTTTTAGATCTATACAAAGACTAAGCAGTGCTTCAGATCACATTCATACACTGATGGGAATCACATCAGAGGCAATGAGGGGTTCAGTGTCTTGCCCAGGGACACTTCAGCATGTGACTGCTGGTGGAATCGAACCCCCTCAACTAAACCTCACATTTTTTTCATCCCGATAAAATCAGATGAGAATGAAACATCTGGGTCTGAAACATTTATTACTTTAAGAGGCATTGGGGAAAGAAAGGAAGGAGTAAAGCTGTCACATTGCACAAATGTCAACAATCCATGACCCCCAAAAACCTGATGTCCAGTGCATAGCACAGTCCACAACTGGGATTTGGTCCTGGTTTTAAAGAAATTTACCTTTGAGTGAATGGGTGAAGTGGTAAATTAACTAACTGTACCTGAACGTCTCCCCAGAGTTATTGTGTTCCAGCTCACAACCAGCCTGAGTCGACATGCTTCAGATAACATTTTCAATAGAATCGATCAGATACTGGCAGTTGTTCAATTGAATCAATAATTCAGAAAAATAAACTATCATCCGCTCTGCAGATCAGTTTGCCAAGTCCTCAGTGATAATTAGCTCTTTATTTAAAGGGTAGCTCCATCCAACTGATGAAACAATTCAATCAAGCGCTGAAGCAGGATAAGAGTTGGAAAATGAAAAGTTTCACAGGAGCAGGTGCAGGACAACTTTCCTGCAGGAAAAAAGATGACTGCGCCAAATGGTGTTTCTGTCCTCATTTTACAGAAAAAGACCCTCAAATGGTTAAAAACGTGGATAATTCACCCAAAACCATCTGCAAGGTTTGAAAAAAAAAAAACCTGGCAACTTTGTTTAGGAATAAAAGCTCGATACTTCTATGGCTCGCAGTTTCCAGTGGCACCATCCTAATAAACACATTTATTTAATATTTAGAATGACAAAACATCCCAACAAGTAAATAAAAATGAAAAAAACCAAAACTGGCTCAAAAGGCTCCTTTGGAGAAGTTTGACCTTTTGATGAGAAAACAGGCTTGTTACTGTCTCAACATGCACAAATACACAAAATATTAAGAACTTTCTGAAAATAAAATATGTAATGTGCACGTTGAGGCTTATTATGCTTAAGGAGCAAAAACACTTATTACCGTATTTTTTGGACTATAAGGCGCACTGAAAATCCTTAAAATTTCCTCAAAAATCGACAGTGAGCCTTATGCATTATTCTGGTTGTACTTGAACTGACTATGTGGTTATTGTGGATGAGTTGAATAAAGTTTGACTTATCTGACTGTTCTGTTTCGCTTAATGCAACACATAGTCCGAAAAATACAATAGATTGGAAAACTTAACTTTGTGGTCTTTTAAGGCAAGTTCACACGGCAGTTAGTGCAACCTCTTTAATTTTTCTGATCGTTTTCTTAATATACTCAAGGTTCATAGGAAGAAGAAAAAAAAAAAGCCAATATTTACAATGCTGTGCTAAACCTTTTCAATCACCTCAGTTTCATCAGTATCACTTTGCTTAGAAGGAGCCAGACTTCCTTGTATTCTTGTGAGCAGCCAAGCTGAGAAATAAAAATAAAAAAACGGACAGATTTTCAGAAAGCGTAAAGAATCATTGACTGAGACCATGTTAAAGGATTACAGTAAAGTCAGGCTCAAGGAAAGTAAAGAAGACGACTCAGGACTTTTGCATGGGGCTGTGCACGCTGTGTGTTGACTTTGGCAGCTGTTGAGTCAAATCGTTCTCAAACCTGCTGCCTCTTCTCCTTGCAGCCTTTACTCGTCTCCTCCTGGTCCTCTCTGTCCACCAGCGCAGCATCAGGGTGGACCTCCTCTTCGTCCAAGGTCACCACAGGGAGCTTTTTCCTCCTCCCTCCTCCACCTCCCTCCTGCTCAGTCTCCTCCTCATCATCCTCGTCCTCCTCTCCGGCCTCCGTGTCCTGGCTAGCTGAATCCGTGCACGTGGACGACAGGGACGACAGCTTGTGTCGCAGCTCAGCCTGGGTGGGGACCTGGAGGCTGATCTCGGTGGTGAAAGACTCGACATCTGGACCTTAAAGGGACGAGACGAGTTCAAACACTGAGACCAACGCTGCGGCACGTGCGTGGGAATAAGAAACACACGAAAAATGTTTTTAATTACTTGAACCGCAAATAAAGGCTTCGTCAAACTATTTGGAATCATCTCATCACCATATTTTTCAGCCTACAAGTCGCACTTAAAATCCGTTAATTTTCTCAAAAATCGACATCAGGTGCGCCTTGTGTATTGGTTCTGGTTGTGCTTACTGACTTGGAACTGATTTTATGTGGCTATTGTGAATGAGTTGAATAAAGTTTGACTTATCTGTTTTGTTTCACTTAATGCGCCTTAAATGAAAACAGACCTGTTCATTGATATTGCGCCTTATAGTCCAGAAAATACGGTAAATGCTTCAAATTTACTTAATCAAATATTTCTGCATGTGCAAATTTAAAACTAATTCAATTTAATTTGAATTAAAGAGCGTTCCCTGAAGGGATGTACAGTATATTGCCACCACATTTCATCCCAGTTATGGATTAAAATCACCGGATGAGCAATAAAAAAATAACTAATTGATTTAAACGGATTTGATTTTCCGACAGTTAGGTTTTAGTGCAACAAATAGCACTTGGAGTGTATTCCAAGAATGTCTCGGCTACTACTAAACCAAATTTTGGCTCAGTATATTTGAAATGAACATAATTTTAGCCATTTTGATGTTTTCTAAAGTCAGTTGTCTGAGGTGGCCATCTCAGACGGGGCTGGCTTTAGAGGCTCATCTGTGGATGTACATCCAAAGATTACTTTGCACAAGCTTCATTCAAATCTATTCTGTGGCTCATGGAATATTTTACTAACAGGCAAGTGCAACAACATTCCTCTCCTTCTCATTTCAGCTCGGGCGATAATAAACGAGTGCATTTGTTGTCTGTTGTGTTTTCTGTGTACCTGGCACAGGTGAGGCTGCACTGTTGTCCTCTCCGCCGGAGTGCAGGAAGACGTCCAGAGCCTCGTGGTCAGACATGTCCATCAGGTCCATCTGCTCCAGCATGTCCACGTTCACCTCCATGGATGACATGCTGCCTATTGGCTCTGCACACCACATGTCAGAGTTACGCGTCAACAACCACGAGAATACAGAAAGAAGCAGCAGAGTGCAAGGAGACGAGTCCAGGAACGATGATATTCAGACGCTTTGGTTTCTAAGTACAAAAGCAGAAGCAGATGGACGCTTGGAGCTGGAGGACATTTCAAATGGAGCGTGCATATGATTTTTTTTTAAATAAAGCTTTGTGTTTATCATCCAAAGCATTAGTAGTGTATAAAATGAACTGGCAAGTATTATTCTGTGAGGAGGCGTACATGAAGAGACCCAGCTCTGATAACTTTAGAACAACTGAGCTAACCTGACGCTAAATGTTTGTGCTCAGTAAATCCTATAGATCAGTAGCAGCTACTCATGCTAAAGTCTTCTGTAAAGCCTAATCTAACTGCAACATATTGTGCAAGAGGTGCACATTTGTTCTTGCATGGATACTGTTTGTCTTGAACTGAGCAGCTTCTCCTGTAAATTAACCCACGAGTATGAAGTCAAAGATTTTATAACAATTTCATTTAAAAGCTCGTACAGATCCTGTTTGCTCCTAAATCAAAGTACACTTGACATACTAACAGATTATGGTTGAAAATTAACCATATGAGGATTTAGACAGTAAATAATACTCTGCAAAAGTTTTGAGTCTTCCTTAATATTCAGCTTTTAAGGAGCTAGACTTTTAGAAACATTCCAAAAGTGATCTTAACCAGTAGTTCTTCAGGCTTTATGGAGTTTCTCGTGAGATCTATTTATTTAATTTTTTAACTCACTTTTTCCATTGTGAGTACTTAACCAATATCAGGAGAATGCCTTTCATTTGTTAAGACTTTACCTCTGACCCTTGACTTATTCTGGCACTAAATGGTTCCTAAACTCAAATTATGAACCAGTGTTGTGTCGACACAATTAGCAAATAACTCATGTAAATCCAACATCTTGTTACCAACAACCAGTTAAAAGATAATTTCTTTTCCATTTCATTGGCAGAATTTATGAAAAACACATAAGATCTTACAGTTTGACATATAAAACAGTGTTTTAGCACCAACAAAATGATTCACAGAACGATAACTGCTCAAGACTTGACACAAAATAGATGAGATGAAGGATGATGTGAGATCTTGGATGGATTTGTTTCCGTTTTTGACATGGCCTTTAGAAAATGTTGTTCACCTATTGTAGAGTCGACGTCCAAAGAAACATTTGAAAAACGTTCAGAAAACTCTTGACTAAGTTCACTTTAAAAGGTTACCGTATTTTCTGGACTATAAGGTGCACTTAAAATCCTTTAATTTTTCTCAAGAATCAGCAGTGAGCCTTATGTATTACAAAGTAATTCTGGTTGTGCTTACTGACCTCAAACTGATTTTATTTGGTACACGAAGCTCAATAATCTGTCAAAATGTTTTAGTTTAGCTTAATGCGCCATATAGTCCAAAAAATACGGTACAACTAAAATCTGGCTGCTTGAAAGAAAAGTCTGAATAAATAAGGATGGATTTCTAACTAATGTGAGCAAACGTAACATTTGCGGTCAGCAACATGCTCGAACGAGGCCGTGAAAGACAAAGGTTTGGCTTTAAGCTTCAGAACTGGATGCTGTTGCTTCAATTCACCAACGAAGCCAAACATGTTAAAAATATCTGAACATGACATGTTCCTGGTAAAACATGCAACTATGTTGACATGTATATTCAAAACAAAAGATGCTTAAAATTCTGACCTTTTCTGGTTTTTCCAATAAAACATACAGTCTAGCCTTCTGCTCCAAACTTTAGCAGAAAATAATGTTCTTGCAATATAAAAACTCCCTTTACTCATCAGATAACGCACTCCTGGAGTCACCACCTTGCAGGTGTGCAACCCCACCCACCCCCAGTCCCACTTTTAGTCTCATGGTGTGCTGCATGCATCACAAACAGGCAGTCGGTGCAAAGGACGGGTTTGCAGGGAGGGTTGTGAGCACATGAGGAAGAAGCAGCATGATTGGTTGTTACACAGCACTGACAGAAGATGCCATTTGCCACCATACCTCAAGGAAATGAGGAGAGTAGTAGAGGGCAGCACGGGGGAGGAGAGCGGAAGAAGAGTCAAGAAGGAGAGAAAGAAGGGGAGTGTTATTTCTGATGGAGGTTGCCCTAAAAATAAAACGTAACCGTGCTTTTCCAAAATTCGAACACACTGATGGCGAGTTTTCCAAACCCTTTTTGGATATTTTCCTACTTTTCTGTGATCTCTCAGGGGAGACAGCTGAGAAACATTAAAGAGGAATGGAGGTTTAATTCTCTCTATAACGAATGCTCATTTGCAAATCTCTTTGCAGCGCAAAGGAGCGGCTGGGCCTTGGAAAACGTGCTCGGAAAGGGTTCTGATGGTCCTCAGCCCCACGTGGAGCTGCTTCTGCAGCGTGTGAGGAAACTAATAAACCCAACATGCTGTGCAGGGTTTGGTCAGAGAAGCTCTGCAGAAAAAAAAAAACTCATTTCCATGTGAATGCCTGACCTGTTCCTGTGTTAGCCTCGCTCTGACCTTGACTAAAAGGTTCCTCTGCTTGGGGGTGTTCTCTTGCCTTCAGAGATGCTGCACACATTTGTGTGAGCGTGCTCCTTGAAACGAGCTTTCATGGCTCTTATGTTTTTATTTTTGTTTATTTGTGTTTTGGACGTTCATGTATGAAACGTGCAGCTTGGGTGCGGTGATTTTTTAGAATTTCTCTAATTCCTCTAAAAACACAACCCTGCAGTAAATGTGCTTTTTTTGTTGTTGTTTTCTTACTTTAGTTTTAGGCTTGGTGGTGAGGAGATGTGGTGGTGCAGAGGATAAAGAAGGTGAGCCTGTGATCAGAAGGTTGCTGGTTCGACTCCCCGGACATCAAAATGCGGGTGGGAAAGGTGAAGAACCCATCCCTGCCCCCATCATCATTTTCTCCACTCTGGGCCCTTGAGCAAGGCCCTTAACGTCCACCATCTGCTCCCCTGGGAACCCTAGACAGCAGCTCTCTGCTCCACACAGAGGGCTGTGGTAGCTCAGTATCTGTGTTTGCATCAGGAAGGGCATCTGGCATAAAAAAAATTCACTGTGGCTATGGGGTGCCGTTAAGAAGTTGCACAGTCAAAAATTAACAGCAATATTTTTGGTTTATTTAGCTTTTAATATGAAAAAAATAGTTGCATTTTTTTTTCAAAGTCACGTTTTCACCATATTATTCGTACATTTATAAACGTCATAGTTCCCAACTAAATATTTAATTTACAAGATAAGGATTTAGTTTACAATCTAAATACTTTACTAGCAAGATAAATATTTAGTAAACTAAATGTTTAGGTGTACATTAAATATTTCATTTACACCTAAATATTTAGTTTACCAACTAAATATTTAATATCCAAGCTAAACATTTATTTCCTAAACTAAATATTTAATTTGCTAATATTTAGCTCGGACCTAAATTTTTAACTAGCAAGTTGAATATCTAGCTAGCAAGTTAAATATTTAGCTAACAAATTAAGTATTTAACTAGAAAAGCTAAATATTTAGGTCAGAGGTAAATTAAATATTTAATTTATACCAAATATTTAGTTTACTAACTAAATTGAAAAACTAATATATTTTGTTTACTAACTAAATATTTAGGTATAAATTAAATATTTAATGCACACCTAAATATTTAGTTTCTAAACTAAATATTTATCTTGCAAGTTAAGTATTTAGTTTCTAAACTAAATATTTATCTTGTAAGTGAAATATTTAGTTTGGAACTATGACATTTATAAATGTATGAATAAAATAATGAAAATGTGACTTTGAACAAAAAAAAATTTTTTTTAATTAAAAGCTAGAAAACTAAAAATTGACGTTAATTTTTGACTGTGCAACTTTACAAACAGCAGCCCATATGTGGCGACCCCTGAAGAAGGGAGCAGCCGAAAGAAGAAAAAAACCCTTTAGCTTTAAGCTTGTCTTTTGCTTCTTTAACTTTTAACTTGCAGTTCGCTACTCAGTTTTAGCTATGCTTTTTCTGCTTCAGTTTGCATTTTGCTAATTTTAACTAATGGCCTTTTGCTTTTTTTTTTTTAAAGCTTTTAGCTACCATTTGGTAACTTTTAGCTTTTAGTCAACCTTTTGCAATATTGCCGTAAGCTTTTAGCAAGTGTTTTACAACTTTTGATTAGTGCTTTGCTCCTTTTGGCTTTTAGCTAGCATTTTGCTACATGAAGTTTTTGGCTGCTTTTGTACTACTTTTAGCTAGCGTTTTGCTACCATAAGCTTTTAAATCACACTTTGGCATTTTAGACTTCTGCTGCACTGGGCTTTTAGCTCATGTTTTACTATCTTTAACGTTGACTATTCATTTTCAAGGTTTTCAGAAAATTTAGGAGACATTCATAACTCATATATAATTATAGTTCTTCTGTAGTTATTTGTAAACTTTTCCATTATTTGTCTGAAGTGTAGCGTAGCGCCACCGTGCCGCAAGGTTTTACATCTACATCAGTCCTGTCAGCAGTTTACCATCAATAAAGTCGGTTTGTTTCCAGTTCTACATTTCATTAAAAAATACAAACACGTCCTGAATGAAAAGCAGTTTTGATGGACAGTGAAGACATAAGCCCAGCAGACTTTCTCCGTCTCTCTCCCCTACATCCTCGCTGCTCCACAATCTTCTCTCATAAACCAGTTTCAGGGGATTAAGAGAGGAGAATTGATGAGTACAAGAAGAAAAGAAAAAAAATCACATTTCCATTGCAGCAGAGTCAGTAACATCTTTGAGACCAGGGTGGATGCAGTTCCACATTTCAGCACAAGCTCTGGATATTTTAGTCGACTTTTGGCAAAGATGTATGGGAGGAAAGCGCAGCAGGTTTCTCTTGCAGTCCCACTGGAGGAGTCCATTTGTATGAAGTGTCGACTGCTGGGCTGTTAAAACAACTTACAGGGAGAGAGGAGCTGAACAGTCACCGACTTTACATATGAAACTGAAATGTAGCAGGCTGTTGTAACATATAATTAGATCACACAGCGATCTCTACATATTTTTAGACACCAACTGTTGCATTATTTTATTCAAGTCAGAACTGAAAACAAAGATGTTTTAGTTTTGGTTAGAGTTTTAGTTTTTGGACCTGAGCAACGTAGGAATACATTTTTCAGTCTTTCTCCCTCCTTGAATGGCATTAATCTGGCCTCCAGTTCTAATGTTAAAAATCTTGGTGTTATTTTTGATCAGGACATTAAAAACTTTACTAGAACTGCGTTCTTCCACCTGCGTAATATCACGACAATTAGACACATCTTATTTAAAAATGATGCAGAAAAACTGGTTCATGCATTTGTCACGTCTAGACTGGACTATTGCAATGGTTTG
>JARVGQ010000737.1:18056491-18067502 GCA_031762355.1 Hypsolebias martinsi | reverse complement strand
AAGGTTTCTTCCTCATGAGGGAGTTTTTCCTTTCCACTGTCGCCTTCATGCTTGTTCAAGATGAGAGTCTGTGATGGGGTTAAACTCAAAGCAGTCTGCTCCTCAGATAAATAGTGTTAGCATTATTTTTTATATATGAATGTTTCTATTCAGTGCCCTAAGATGACTTTTGTTGTTTATTTATTTATTTATTTATTTATTTATTTATTTATTTATTTATGTCTTTTTTTTCCGTTTGTTTGTTTTTTCCCTTCTTGCTCTCGGCGAAGACAGACACTTTTCCCTCCTGCTTTTTTCCTACTCTGCTTTTTGTACTGTGAACCTTTTTAGAGTCTCTTTTTGCATATCTTCTGAATTGTAAATTATGGATCTGGTCAGCTGGTCTCTCAATGCAACTGGACAGTACTCATGGACTAGTTCCCCTCAAATTCACTGCCTTTGCTTACCTCCTTCATTTTTTACTTCTTCTTCCCTCGTGTCCCCCCTTTTCTAATCTAACACAAAGGAAGTGCCTCTCAGTGAGGCTCCAGCCTCACAGACCCTGTCTACCCTGTTTGTTGTTTGTTTGTTTGTGTTTCTTCGAATGGGCTGTGATTAAATGTAATTTTGTTGTGCTTCTGTGCATTAACAATAAAGCTGATTCTGATTGTGATTGTGACTTGGGGCTACTTTGTATGTAAATAAACTCAATTGAATTGAATTTATGAATTTATTTATGTATTTATTTATTTACACTTGTGTTGTAATCCTCAGATGGCGTCTTGGACCTCTCTACTAAGAAGAGCAACAGCAACAATGGTGGAAGCCCTAAAGCCTTCACCACTGCTCCTGGGGCCAAGGGGTAAGATAACAAATCAGCCAAAATATATATACATACATACATATGTACATATGTTTGTGCATGCATGCGTGTGTGCATACATACAGTACATACATATGTATGTACTGTACGTGCCTCCAGTACATACATTCATGCATTCTCTTATATACAATAAATACATACATGAATGCCTCCTGTTTGCATCAAGGGGAGCATTTAAGTGACATTGAGAGAACAGAGATATACCCAACAGAGCAACTTTTAATTTACCTTTGGATTTTTTGAATAAACAAAACTAAAATTAGTAGGGTGCATACCAGATTTGCTAGTTATCATGTCATTTAAAGCAGAGTTGGATAGTTGTAAAAGTTGTATGTGTTTATTGGGACTCGATAACTGGATTTAAAAAGAAAGTGCTGTGTGTGAAGGAGTTGGATGACCTTAAATGAGTTGTTGGCTTTTTGACCTGGAACCAGCATGTACTTCCTAGATGAAAGTCGTCAGTCTGCTTCATTACTAAATGCTGTGCAGAAATTTAGCCCGAGGTGATGATGTCATGCTTACAGTCAGATTTATGTCTGCGTCCATCTGTCAAGCTAAAGACTGGCTTTTTTTTTCCCAACAAACATTGATTTTGCAGGCTGAGAAAACAAGCATTGCAGACAAATCCTCTCTGTCACATCACTGATGTGCTCAAACTGGCAAAATATTAAAAGTGTTAAAAGGAGCCAAGTGAGCTAAATATTTTCACACATCATCAGTCTAATGTAGCATTAGGGCAGGGTGACAGTTTTTAACATCTACTTTGATTTGAAAAAACACATCATTCACTGTCTTTCATAAGTGACATTCTCACAACACACTGTTGCGGTGCAGCATTTTGAAGGGCTCATACTCCACTGATCAGTGCCCTAATATCACACAGTAGCAATGAATATGTGAACTGAGCCACATTCCTCCCCTCACACTGGAGTCAAGGTTCAGCAGCTGTGTGTGTTGACCCACTGCGGCAGCTTTGACCACTCTCCCTTTTCCAAAAACCAATCAGTGTCCCTGCCTTTATTGACATTGCGTCCCTGTAATTTATTGATGCATGCACTCTGCCTTGAAGCCATGTTTGAATCAGAAGCCATCATACTCGCTCCATGCATCAAGAGGGACTAAACAATCGACGCTAATTGCGGCTGCCATTTTCAGGAATGCTTTTGATCCGCAGGTCATGTATGGATTAGGAAAGGGTCGATGGGCATCAAAAATCTCCACCCACTGTGATGGCATGTCTCTTTTATCTTGAAGTGAAAACTTCCACTATTCAGGACCAAGATGGTGACTTGAAACTTTAATTAACAAGAGTCCATAACAGCAACAACAGTGTGCAAGTTGTTTTTAATTTAATTTAATTTATTTATTTATTAATTAATTTATTTTCAAAAAGCAAACAGAAAAATTTACAATGTTCATGTTCAACATAAGGAATTGATAAAGTAAACAGTCCCCTGAGCAATGGCTACAAACTATGGACTTTGTTTGTAAGAATATTTATTTTCCTATGTTCAGTTACTTTTAACATTTAGCCTTTTCATTTTTTTGAAGGAGGTGGTGGGAGGGGCTTTCCTGAACATGCCCCATCTTGCAGTAAAATCCCTCATCTACATTTAGTTGTCCTGTGCCGCCAACAATATTAAGCTATGTAGGCAATTCATTAAACAGTGTGTTACTTACTGCTGTATACATTACTGCCTCCAGTGCACAAAGCATCAGACTGAACTTTGTGAAAGGGTGACCTCGTCCAATGCATACGTTCTTTATTTTTATTTATAAAACCAATAAACATCTATCTACCAATCCACTTTGCAAGCCAGAGCCAGTGGCTACACCCTGTGGAAATTTCTTCACAACAAACACAAAAAGCAAAGTCAGAAAGTGCACCTGAACCTCCTCCAACGAGACTGTCTTCCCACTGCCAGAGCACCTGAGAGCCCTGAGGCCCAGAGGCCCCAAGTCTTGCTCCCAGTGAGGCTTCTAATGATCAGGTCATGTAATATTAACCATAGGAGGAAGCAGTTCTAGTTCTACCCCCACCGACCCAAGTACATCTTCCTCATCCACACAATCCCTAAAGCACACAGCTGGATAGAGTGTGAATTTCCCGTCACTGCCCTTTCACTTCAGTAATAATTTTAACCATTCTTTATCTAAAAACAAGCCATTTCTACTTTGTATGATTTACTACCACTAAAAGCAATAGGTTTTAATCATGGCATTAACAATGTCTATCATGGTGCACTAAGATTCATAACTGGCTGTAACTACCATACACACCACTGCACCTGTATTCACTGGTTAACTGGACATCATTAACTTCATGCAGACTCTCCCACTGGTACATTTTCATCTTCTTGGTCTGCTGCCTTCATACATCTCCTCCTACATGTCTCTGCGTGAGTGCAGCTACAGCGTGCGCTCTCAAGACATAATTACCTGCAGTGTCTCCTCAGTGCAGACTGAACTTGGCAAAAGGGTCTTCTCCTACTCCACTCCTGTTTCCTAGAATATCTTGCAAAAAGATCTGAGGCTCTCAACCTTGACCTCTCGAAGGGACTTTAAAGTTAAGATCAACGCAGACATGTTCCTGTTTTTAGTATTTTACACCGATTTATACAATAGCATGTTTTTTTATTTTGTTTTACATCACTTATTTTATATACTTTTTATTTTATATGCTTTTATATGATTGGCATATAAATATAGGGACACTGCCAGTGCCACCTGCTAATTGCATGCATGTGTCTCCGAGGCTGACTAATCATTTGTCTTTACTGATGTCCTGCTGGAATCATCCATCACACCATCCTTTGTCCTCCACAGACACCCGTCACAGTCAGCACACACGCAGGTCAAGTTTCAGCTTCAGTCCATCATCTGAGGACGTTTCAACGAGTGCTGACTCAATCAAATTCACGAGTCAACATTTCCTGAATCTAATCGGCAAAGATCAGAGCAAGGAAACAGAAGTGGTTCATTGGACTCAAACATTTGTTACTGACGGGCAAAGCAACAATGAGTTAGTTCATCCTTTTCCACAAACACAGGGTTCTGTTTCTTGGTAATCTGCAGCAGTGTGAAGGCAGCAGTAACCAAACATTTGGATGAGTGGAGCTTCTAGTTAAAAAAAAAAAAAAGCTTTCAGTCTAATTGAGCACACCTAAAAGGCTGAAGAGATAAAGTAATTACTGGCTGGTCTCGTTAGAGCTCAAACTTCCATGAAGTCACACTTGTCCATTGGCGATTGTGCCATTTGCTGTGATTTCTGGTCCATCACATTATGCAACCATCTTTGAGGTCCATTTCTCCCAGCACAGTTTGCAAACACACTTATTGACGAGTCTTTTTCACTTTGTCTTTCCTTTTAAGCCTGATGAGAACCTCATTTTCACTCCTGTAGATCTTGCAGAGGAAACAGTATTTTATAGAATTCCATTCAGTCAGGTCCTCTGGACGGTTTCTTTGTGTCAAAACATTTCATCTTTCATCCAAAGGACTTCATCAGTCTGAAGAGCCACAACAAATTCAGTCCCATAAGTAGCTCACATAGTGGGCCAGTCAGTTTGATGGTGATAAGATGGAGTTGTGGCTCCTCAGTCTGATGAAGTCCTTTGGATGAGAGATGAAACATTTCAGCACAAAAACAACAGTCCAGAGGACCTGACTTAACTTTGTTGGATTTATCTGTTTATCTTGCCTGTATACATAAATGTTGAATGAATCTACATGGATTATTGAGCATGAACTTTGATATTTTGTGGAACTGTCACTGAAGCAAAGGCCAAAGTGATCAGTTTGGCCGAGTGGCATTTTGACACCTACTCCGCTTATCATCCAACAACTACAATATGGAGCATATAGTACGAAATAAATAAATAAATAAATAAATATAGTACGAACTGTACAAATTTCTGTCTGAAAAAATAGATATATTTAAAACAAAAACTGTAGAAAATAATTATTTCATTTATGTTAACCAAAAATTTTGATATATTTTAGTCTAAAGTTTATATCAAAGAGACTACAAAATAAATTCAGACCTGTTTCAAAGTCTTCATAGGATTAAAATTTGGGAAAAATGTCACTGCATACAGATGTGATCTTTCATGTACGTTTTGAATTCCACCACCATTCTTACAACAGACCCTGTTATGCAACTGCTGGTCAAGCAGAGTGCATGCACTTAGAAACTGGTGATCATCTTTGTGTTGTCCACCTGTGCTCAGAACGATTAATTCCTCCTTCATCGTCCTCTGGTGACCCTTCAGTGACTCATTGTTAGTGACACTGTTTTCACTTCAGACATCTTAAACTAGAACTAAATCATTTTTATATTGGTTTTATGTAGCTGAAAACGTCAATAGTCTGCTCGTTCGCCATGAAAACAACTTACCGTATTTTTCGGACTACAAGGCGCACTTAAAAATCCTTCAATTTTCTCAAAACTCAACAGTGAGACTTATAATCCGATGCACCTTATCTATTAATTCTGGTTGTGGTTATTGACCTCGAACCAATTTTATGTGGCACACGACACTCAAAAATATGTCAAACTGTTTTGTTTCGCTTAATGCGCCTTATAGTCCGAACAATACTGTACTGTTTTGTTCTAAGATAAACGCATATTCTATTGTGTTTAAAAAATAAATTTCCATTTAGTCAACAGCAATTTTTTTAAAAGTATAACCACAATACAATAAAAGCTTTAAAAGACGTGTTCTCTTGGATCTCCATTGCCTCCCACACGAGACCAGCCATGTGCAACACAATCTGTGCAAGATGCAGAAAGGCAGCAAAATAAACCTTTACACTGCAGAGCTGTCACCAAAAATAGCATTTTAATTGGTTATCAGCAGCTAAATGGTTGCAGCATTCGACGCAGACGTCATGCAAAACAATCTTGATAATTCGATGAAAACTGGGTCGCTACTAATCAGCCGTCACACTAAAGGATGATTATGAAGATGTGAGGAGTCTGACTCGAAGGGAAGCAGAGATAGTGTCACTTCCAAGCCAAGTTCAAACAAAAGCCATCAATCTATAACGTTTTGGCTTCGAGAGAGCCAGACCCCCTCTGCCAGCTCTCTACTTCTGTCTGACAGCTTCCATTCAGCTCGGTAACGTAAATCACCGCCTTCGTCGCCTGAGTCTACCAGCTCCACTCTCAGAAACATTTCTTTCTCCAGGATCATTGAAGCCAGCACCAAGTCTGAGGCCCGTCTCGTCCGTGGTACTCTGGGGGAGGAATGAGAGATTCCTCGACGAGGGGGTGGAACATTTTTAACCCCTCTGCCGCTGACGTCCTTTTCTTTGTGTCTCAACGATGAGACGTCTTTATCATCAGAGTCGGATGAACCTGAACTCTCCCGGGTTGAGTCAGAGCTGGTGGATGACTGGGTGTCCTCGTGGTCGAGATCCACCCGGTAGACTAATTTCCTGTTCGTTTGTCTGCTCATGGACACCCACCGGAGGGAAAGACACCTCGTCATCGCCAGCCATAACCCTCGAGGCCTGAATAAACTTAACCTGGGCCGATTTGCGTCACAAACTATTCCTCTTTTCTCGGCTTTCATGCAGCTGGTCACCAGTTCTGACTCCACCACTTCTGAGACTGAAAGACCACAAGAGGTCCTCGCTTCTTCTTCTTCTCTTCCCTCGTTTTTGGACTTTAGCTGTTGGTCCTCCTCGAAGCTAAAAGACCCGCTGAACCTTTGACTCCTCTTCATTGCTTCGGCGTCTGAAACGGACGATGAATCCTCATCAGACGAGCGTCCAGAGGGTGTAAACTGATCGTCTGAATCTGTGGACCATGGACGTTGGTGCTCGTCAGACTCGGAGGAGCAGCTTGCCCTTTGCCCCCTCCTCATACTTTGTCGGTTCCTTCTCTTCCTTTATCCCGCCCGCTGCTCAGCACGGTTCTTCTTCTGGTTTGAGCTCAGCAAATAAAAAAATAACAAAATAAATTAATAAATCACAGAGGTTATCACAACAGCTATAGCCGCTCTGCTACCATGGCGCTTCCTTACGTAGTCTCTGCTTCAAGGAGGCACAGCTTTGGAGATGGGCAGCGATGACACCGTGATGTCACGTGCACACAGTTTTGCACACACACACAAACCCCTGCGTGGCCTGTGTGTTCACACGCCAGTTGAGTGAGCAGTGACTTGCCTTGAAGGGAAGTGATGCCACATTGCATGATGTCATACCTCGCTGCAAACCAGAAGTCTGCAAACGCTCAAACCCAGACTGCAAACAAATGAACCACAAAGCTGAGCAAACACGAAACTGTGTACACTGATATGCATTTAAATACTGTCTTTAATGCATTTTAAACATGTATTTTGTTGTATTTAATTCAGCACTCCGTTAAATTCATTAAAACCAAATGGAAAATTGAGATGATTTACGAGGGTTAGGCCGGCTGTTTTCTGTGTAGGTGAGCAAATATGACAGAATTGAACAAGTAGAAAGGGGGAAACAAAACATTTAAGTGGAACTATAAGACTAAATCTGCTGCTAAAGACAAAGCTCAGCAGGTTTTATGAACTTTCAAATAAGTTCACAGTTCATAGACATCACCACTGTTGAACTATTTTAGTCACTTCAGCTGCAGATGTGCAGTAGTTGGCCACTATTCACAAGTTCTGCTCACACAAACCAACACTAATCAACATAAAAACAGCTGCACCTCAATGATTTTAAAATATTCAACAACAAAAAAAAAAAAAGTATGGTCGTCGCTGCGAGTCAACAATAGTCTGAACGTCAAAAAAAATCATTTCTCAGCACAGGATGATCTTGGTCTAAAACTCTGCTAGGGAGCAGGCCTTCAAGGAATGCCAGGCCTTTGAGCGATAAAGCTTTGAGAACTTGAGTTCTACTGATGACTACTTATTGTATTATCCGCCCACAGAGAGGACAAACAAGCCGACTAAACTTGTTTTCTCGAACGTTAAACACAAGAGTGTTCTATCTGGACTCAAACTTTAAAGCTGATCTGTGGCTCAGAGTTCACGACGTGTGGTCCAACATCCAGCAGTGTGAGTGCGGCTGTGTGTGTTGTATCTTCAAGTACTGTACTGTGGTGCAGTTATCTGCCTTTCCATTTATGGCTTTACAGTGGCACCTCATGTCTCTGCACGGAGTCACCGACCGGTTGCGTCATGTCGGGCAAAAGGACGGCAGCCTGGACTGACTCCATGTTGGCCGACCTTATCGTGCAGAGAGATGCAGGCGCGTTCCAACTGATTAGGTCTGCTGAGGTTCTTGTGGAGTTGATATCTGCACTACTCTGAGGAATGTGACTATAATGTTTAACACCCTGATAGAACTAAAGCAACACGTTCATTAAATAAAATTCTTATAAATAACGTTAAAAATAGAACTCAAACCTTTGAGAAATGTTTATTCTTTGCATGAAATTAATTATTGGTCAGTTTCATTACTGGGAAATATTCAGCAGCAGCTGTTTAGCTGCTGGGTATTTATTGGACAAACTTTCAAATGCATTCCTTTAATAAATGTTTGTTGTATTTATTTTTTCCTATGCATTCATTGCATGTAATCCAATAAGAAATGATGAGACTTCACAATAAAACTTTTTTTTATAAGATTAAATATGTACACAGCGATATCCAAGCTGGGGAATTTGCACGCTTCGATTTGTTTTTAAACCCTCCAACAGGAAATGGGAGGGGTATATTTGTTTGCACAAGTTGTCAAATTCTTTTCTCTTTCGCAGTACACATAAATGTGCAGCCAGGCTTTGAACACATTAGTTACAAACACTGTTTGTTTGGGAACTAGGTCACAGTAAAAGTCCTTTTTGGATTAGCGGTATCAATTTATTACCCAAGTTTGGGGTAAATCTAATCATGTTGCCAAGAGTTCAACGACTCAGCATGAAATTCCTGAATGACTCAGATTTCCACAGTTATCAGACATGAAAATGAGTGAAAAAGATGCAATTTTAAGAACAAGTTAACTTTATGCTGACTTGATTACCATTGTTCTCTTGTTTCATCCAAGTCACTGCACCTACATCAGGAATGTAGTACAATAAAATAAATTTAAATAGAGAGTCTCGACTCCAAATAGTCCCCTGGCAAATACATAAGCTTGTCTGACTAGCATTATTTCCTGGTTTAAGTACGAGTCTGCAGTTCTCTTCCCATTTTCTGCCTCCATCACAATGCAGCCATGCTGAATAATATATTATAAAACAGGAGCTGTTGGGGGTGCAATGAAGTAGAATAAATACAGATATTCAGCCTATGAGGGTAAAAGCTTTTTCATTAGCTTTGAAGGTTTAAAAAGATTTTAATATACCAGGCATTTAGCACAATTAGATACTGTACCTTGTTCCTAATTCCATGAAGTTTGATGAATTGTCACCCCAGCAATCAAGGCTGCACAACCTTTTGTAGGCAAACAATTCAATTAATTTACCTTTAATTCAACTTTTTTTTGTATATTGACGTTTCAAAAGACTATAATAAAAACAACAAGTGATAATAACGTGGGAAAAACGTGGGAAAAAATGAAAGAGCGTCGAATCTGCTATACTGTACTATTAAAAATTCATAGAAGCTTGGAGCAGCAGAAACCAAGTGAAGCAGAAAGTTCTGCTGCTGCTAAAAGTTGCTATTTCTGGGCTGCATTCCCATAAATTATTTACAAGAAGCGATGGAAAAGCAGAAAACAAGCCACTTACCTCAGCTCTTGTGGCTGAAATGTCAAATTCATTAGGTTCAGGTGTGTAAAAAAAAATGCATCCAGCTGCAAGCAACAGAACCACCACATGAGGGCGCTGTTAGCTCCTCACGATTCAATACGCAGATTAGTTTCAGCAGGCGGATGTAACAAGACTTCCGATTGGTTGAAACGCTGCGTCAATATGACAAACTGCTTGTCATTGGTTAGATTTTAAGTAGGCGGAGCTTAGCACGACGCTTCATTGACATATACTACAGCTGGCGGAGGCAGAGTAGCCACATAAAGTGAACGGGGCGAAGAAAGTGATGAAGGCTCGATGTAGAGGGGTTTAAAGAAGGATAAAGTATAGTTTATTATTTTTAAGGAGTCAGTGGCACACCAAAGACTTACAGACAAAATGCTCTGCCACGTTACTCGTCCGGACTCGGTGGTGATGGAAGTGCAAGTTGATGCGAAGGCGAACGGTGAAGATTGTCTGAATAAGGTAGGCTGCGTGTGTTTAAAACATAAGTAATGTTCATTTATTGTCTTTTATTTAGACAACATGTGCTATTTTAAAAGAATGTCATAATTAGCAAGTCAACTCAACTGCTATTGTGCCGTAAAAACTTCAAAACCGTTGCTTATTTAGGAGTAAGCTAGCTAGTTTATGTACAAACTCATTATTTCACTAACCGGAAGTTTAAACATCTTTATAGACTTTATCAACAGATGCTGGTTAACGTGCTAAAACATTTTCTGTTCACGACAGGCACATAAACCTTTTTTTTTTTTAATTATTGTAAAATTTTAAACATTAAAACTATTTTCCGACTAAAAAGTGGTATTTGTTTTGAACGTGCATGAAAGTTTTAATACTTTGTGGGAAAGTGTCGCCCCTGCAGTCAAGCAGAGATGCTTGACTGGGGTTACTAGAGTTCATCCTTTGCTTTCTTCCTCCACTGAGCCTGAAACTTTAGAGTAGCTTCATTAATGTTCATTCCCTTTTATATTTTAAACATTGTCAACTAAAATAGTTTTTTTTTTCCCCCCACAAGAAGACTCAGTTTTCATGCACATAAAATGCAAAACTTGGCTTTTTTTTTTTTTTTTTTTTTGTATGAATACCATATTCCCAACTTGTTTGTCACAAATGCACATTAGCCTCCAGGCTTTTCCATAGATGCTTTCCATAGATGCTCATCAGCAGTTGTGTAATACCAGCTGCTAATCCAGGTTTGCTCCCAAACTAAAACAGCTGCTTGAGAGTGACGTCCTGCTACTTTCAAATGAAGAAATGCGTTATCTGCTCCTGTTCAGTCGTACAGTATTGTCTAAATTTCAACTTTTTTTTTTAGAATTTATTTATTCATTTATTTAAAAAAGACCTTATAATAAACATTTACAAAAGAAAAAGAAAGAAAACCAATACAATGAAATGAAAGGTAGCAG
>JARVGQ010000737.1:18039052-18056391 GCA_031762355.1 Hypsolebias martinsi | reverse complement strand
ACATAGTTGAATGATAAAAGATATTTATGTTGTGCCACTTTCTGCAAAGTTCATAAATCATGTCACAGACACTTTAAGCCAACCAACATGTGGCTCTGGGGGACATGAGGCCACATGAGGAACCACATGTTGTTGGTTTTTTTTTTGCTGTTGCTTTTTTCACTGTGAGGAGGTAAGGGGCAGAAATGACTTAATTATAAAGGTTTCCATCTCCCAGTTTAAGAAAAGGACAACTGTGAGTGCAGCTCATTTTCAGTACCAGTATAATTTTACCATTTGCTTGCTCAGAGCACAATCCTGATCTGACCTTAAATAGTTGCCCCCAAAAATCTCATTTTACCAGTGGTGTAGTCTATGTGATACACAGGTATACGGAGTATACCCACTAGAAAAGCACAATAATTTCAGTATACCCACTTAAAAATGCCCAATGATACATGCCATATCATTAGACATGTGTCATTGATATGTTAAACAGCAGTTAAATGCTTCTGTAACAATCTATCTCTGCAGCGCTTGTTTATTACATTTGCTTATCCAGCGAATTATTGTATAATCCTGTACTTACTACTTAATACTTCAACATATTTTGCTTTGATACTGTTTTATAAATTCTATAACACATTTTAATACAAAGTCAAAGTTGTACAAAGTTTGTTGCACATTTATTCGAATATAAGCATCAGAGAGATTTGGAAATGTTCAATATGCTTAAAAATCAAAATAAATTGACAATTACATTGTACTGATTGGTGTACATTGGCTTCTAGGTACAGTATACCCACTACAAAAATATAAGCTACACTACATCTTACTTCTTTGGATGCAGAAGAGCAGCATCTCTGCTCTGAAAGTGAATAAGTCTGAACTTGTTTCTGTTAGCATGATGCAGCAGCCATATCTCATTCAAATGAATCTGGACATCAAGATATACATATGTCTCATCTTTAACAGAAACTTCTATCTGGTTGTGCAGAAACTGAGGAGCAACGTTGCTGTCAGATGGAGTGCGAGGCACATTATGACCTTTGTTGCTATAGTGACCAGAGGGTTGTTTGAGGTTTCTTATTAATTATTTTGGACAAGTCTGCAGCTCACTACTTTAATTCCTGGGAGAGACTGGGAAAGGAGAAACTATTCCTAAAGTTGCCATTTTGAAAAGTTGCCAATATCAGCTCGTGCTTTTTTCACGTGAGCACCGAGGGAATCGTGCAGTGCGCTCTGGATTTTTTATTTATTTTTAGAATTTATTTTATTCATTCATTAAAAAAAGACCTTATAATAAACATTTACACAATAAAAGAAAGAAAACCAATACAATGGAATGAAAGGTAGCAGAGAGAAGAAAAAAAATTCTTATATCTGCCCCTTTTTTTCCTCATAAGTAAAATTAAAATTCAAACAATAACATTCTTCAATGTTTCAATGTTTCATTCTTCAACATTTCAACTTAATGGCTGATTTTATTTCCCCACTCTCTCCAGGTTTGCAGAAAGTTGGGCATTATTGAAGTGGACTACTTTGGGCTGCAGTTCACAGGCGGTAAAGGGGAGAACCTGTGGCTGAATCTGAGGAATCGCATCTGCCAGCAGATGGATAACGTGACGCCCTGTCGACTCAGGCTGCGAGTCAAGTTCTTTGTTGAGCCCCATCTCATTCTGCAGGAACAGACGAGGTACCAGCTCGCTTTTGTCTCCCCCCCCCCCACCCCAGATAAATTCACAGAGAGCAGCTAAATAAACAAAATGCTCACAGAGATGACATACTAACACATAAATAAAAGATAAATATGTGTATATTGTGCAGGAGTTATTCAACATTTCACATTATAAAGCATTATTAGAGACGCAGAATGAAATGGGCAAATAAGAAGCAATATAAAACAAATGTTTGGAATGCAGTTTTGTTTTGTTTTTTTACTTGTATATTTTAAGGATGACCACATTGTTGTGAAACAATTCAAAAATTGAGTATTTTTATCCCCCAAATCAAAACCTTTCCATCAATGAATACCGCTGACTAGTTTAGCTTGCCTAAAACTTTTGAAACAACAATCCAGAATAGTTTGGAGTGTCTATAAAATTGTGGGAAAATAGATTTTCTTTGTAAAAACCACAAAAACTGTTAAAATCAGAGTACCGGTACGTGCTTGATGGCTGCGTAGACCTTCCTTGAAACGGACATTTGATCAGAGCTGTTTATTTCTTTATACTTTCTCTACTTCAAGCATTTTAAGTTGGTGTGTTTTTCGTCCAATCTATATGCACAGGTGATGTGACTAGTATTGATGGCAGCTTGTCTCCTTGGGGGGGTGGAAAACAAGAAAACGATGTCATCATCGGGGATTGCCAGGCCCGTAACCAGATTGCTTTGTTTCCAGTGCGGTGGAAATGCCCTTCAGTAACCTCTTTGTCAAGCCCGTCTGAGTTTACTATAGGTCATACTGGTTGAGCACCAGGCTGGAAATGTGATCCAGCAGCTCTGGAGTGATGTGCTCTCACCCCCTGCCTCCCCCATGGGACCCTCTGGTCTCTGTGGCAGTCAGGACCCCCACCACTGCTCCCATTCAACTAACTTTTTGTTTCAGTTGTTTGGGGCCATTTTAATTTTAAACAAAAGCCGTCTTGTTCGGTTCTTCGGCAGACGTAGTTGGGTGTTCTATTTTAGTGCAGTTGTGCCACGTTTGTATCAGCCTTAAACTATTTTTAATGTTACGTGGAACACAGACGACTTGAGTCCAAAACGTTCCTTCACTGGCAGTGTGTCGTGTTCATGCAGCTGCTGGCACGCCTGCTTCATATTGCAGAACTGGATCCACATGAATCAAGGGGACACTAGAGAGAGACTCCGTTCGATGGATTCACTCGTGTGTATGTGCAGCACGTCACCGGAGCAGTTAATTAAGCACAAATGTAGTTAACACCAAGATGCTCCAAGTTAATCCCCTGCTTTTATCTCCCCCCTCCACCCCAAACTCGCCCCTCGCTCTGCTTTTATGTCACAGAGCGGCACCACGTTTGCTCTTTGCCATCGCGTTGTTGTGCCTGGCTGATATTAAATAACCGCCGCCTCCTGTTTACTTTCCACACTGGCCCGTATTTGACATTTGAAGTGGAAAGTGAAAGCAAGGGAGCACAGAAGATACTGGGCTGCCTGCGCTCTGACCTCCTATAGATTAGCAAGGGTTATCTACTGATTGTGAAAGGCAGGGGGGGTCACCGAGTTGTGGAAAAAGATGAGATAATGATGCGTAGAGCTGCTGCTAAAAGGCTGAAGCCACTAGTCTAGTTTTGATGAAATCTGTTGGAGGCATTTCATGCATGAACCTGCAGGTCTGGGACGTTTCACTACATATTTTTTTAAACACTGCAAATAACAGTTCTACTCAGCTCGTGTTAATAATTTGCATCCATTGATGTTTTGAGGACTTTCAGGGGTCATTTCTGTCATGGTTTCTACTGTCACCTTTCACCCAGTTTAGCTCCTCACGAGCTGGTTTCACAGCAGACGTGACTCATTGTGATGCACAGCTCCGCCGTTGCATATCAACCTGCCCACAGGCCGTTTTAGAGTTTTGTCATCGTTCTGGAGGAAACGCTTTGCTTGTGAAGCCATTTCTGAACAAAGCGTGTTGGTCTGTGGTGTCACAACGTTCAGAAGAGCTGGCACCCATCTCTACGCCCTTTCTATAGGCCTTTTTACATAACCCACTGAGCTGCTTATATAAGCTGTTGTGTACTCTGCTGCCACATAAAACCTCCCAGGTCAGTGTGAAGAGTTTGTTTCGTGCATTATTTTGTGGCGGCCACATTTAAAGTCAAACGAAAACAGTGTTTCTGGTGAAGCTCTATATAATATGGTTTATGGTGTTTTACCCACAAAACCACAGGATATACTGGTATATTTCCCCCTAATGCTGGAAGTCCCATCCGTTTGAGCTGCTTTGGCAGCTGTAATGTCTAAGTTTTATTTTTTTTCCCCTCGTTGCTTTTCAAAGTCTTTATTTCTTCCAGGCATAATTTATAAATCTGTTTCCTGCTACTAGTTTAGAACACCTTCTTTTTGCAAATTCATAATGTCCTCATACTCATAGACTCTTCTTTAAAGTCATCTTTGAAGTTGCCAATTTGAGCAGCGACTGCAGCGGGGGCTGTTGGGACATGCAGAGTTTCAGATGGCTTCATGCAAAGATTGTTTTGGGGAAAAACATACAAAACAGTAGTTTTATTTTGAAAGGCCTGATAATTCAGTTTAACTGGGCTTGACTCCCAAGGACAAGTTTTTTTTTTTTTTTTGGTTAAGAGACACCAACTAAAACAGCCTGCATTATCTGCATCATTAAACATTACTTGCTAGAGGGAGTTTAGGTTTAAACTTGTGAAGTGTTTTCCATTCATTAGAGGTCTTGTTTAGCATTCTGATCAGGCAAACACTGGATACCCTGGGAGGGGAGTATAATAGCTACAGGCTTTAGTGCTGCTAATAACTTTCGCTTCCATCCAAATAAAGATTTTATAATTCTGTCAAACAGTTTGGAGAATCACTAACCCAAAGTGTCAAAAATTAAAAATGAAACCTGTAACAGTTTGTGATGAAGCAGGAAAGACCCTGTTGAAGACCTTTGTTTAAAATCTCAGTGCTCTTTCGTGACAGTGCTCCTGCTCTTAAATAATCTCAGGCCCTCTGGAGACAACTTCAGCAGCTGATCTGGAGACGAAATCAGTTAAAGTAAATATTTTTCTTTGTGTGCGTGCTGCTGCACCGGAGCGCTGATCTGTGCTGAACATCTCGATGCATTGTGGGACTTGCTTCAGCCAGCCATGTGCATCGAACTCCTCTGAGTTTGGACAAAACTGCACGTTGCACGTTGCGCCACACAAAGTGGCTGCGTGTTGGAGTAGCTATCTTACGTTCATTCACAGATTTTGCTTTTGAAATCTTTAATTACTCATTTTCTGGATGTAAATGGCTTTTTTTTTTTTTTTGCATGAGGACTTCGTCTGGTACCAGAAGCTGTGCTGCTAGAAGGATTTTTACTGGAACGCTTTTGACTTTTGGACATTTGTTATGATGCGTAACCATAACAACAAGGTGGTTTTCTACAACTGGGAACAGCTGTTTAACATCTCAAAAGCACAATAATACCTCAACTAGAGCCCCAAATCCCAATTGAGTTGAAAAGGAGGCGCCGTGGATGCATTCCCATCTACCTGGAGGCAGTGCTTGAGTGACTGACTGCTGAGATCTTAGAGGTAGCAGGAAACACGGCTTGTGACAGTGGGAGGGCGAGATCGTACCTCGGCACCTGCATTCAAGTCTGCGGCGACAAGGAGCTCAGCGGGCTGCTGGGAGGGAGAAATGGCCATCGCTCTGGGAGGAGTTCTGCCTGGCATTCAGGCAGTCCTGCTGCCCAAGAGGACCGAGAGGTCTGCTGGGTCTGGGTGGGCGGATCAGCATCTGTGGCCAGTTTCTTCAGATCCGCTGTGAGACGAGATCCTTCCTGCCCACATCCGTCAGCATCTATAACAAATCTAATGAAACCAGGCTGGTGAGCTGTAACAATTTCCCTTTGGGATTAATAAAGTATTATTGAATTGAATATAATGTTTTTTTTTTTTAATCTATCATTCACCTGCAGCAGCTGCTGTACAAGTAGATTTAACTGCTCCAGAGTTTAACTTAACTGCACATCTCTTTTTTTCTTTTAACTAAAGAATAATATATTTTATATTCTGCAAAATTCAGTTTAACTGTACAACTTTCATAGAAACAGAGCATTTACAGAATTCCTGCACTAATACTTTGAATGCATGCTCTGCAAAAAGTGTTTCAGGATATATATATTCAGCTCAAGCACGAGTTGTCTTTGTCTGCAGGTCAAAGATTTCAGAAAATACCCATGGGTCTAGAAATGTAAAACACAAGTTCTTAACTGCATACTTTGCCTTTAAAGCCACTGAATTTCCTCTGCATGTGCTTCAGCAGACTTCTTAACCTATTGTCCTAGATTGGAAGGGGTTATATTTATTCAGCGCCTGAACTGAAGAGTTTGGCTGTAATTGCTGTTTTACCAGTCCGCGACCCGTGGAGTTTCACACACAGACAGCCTCTTTGTTTTATTGCAGCTGACATGTGCAGAAGTTGTTGCCTTAAATTAACGTGTTGCCACTTTGCGGTACAATGTGCACTTACAAGTTTCTTTTTTCAGGCCGCCCACAACTTGCAAGAAGATGTTGAGCCGAGTTAACTCTAGGTCATTGACAGAGAGTAACCTCGCTGCACGTAGCTTCTGGCAGCGTCTAATTTGACTAGCTCGCAAACCGCATTGTTAGGAATCTAACCAGCGAGGCCTGAAACTCTGCTGGCGATTGGCTGCGTTCGGTGCAATCGCTAAGCAGCAGTGTTGAGTTTCAGTTTGTGGGGTTGTTTTGTTCCCCTCGTGTTGTGAACTTACTGACTTTGTGAATCTGACACTGGGCTGCAGTGGAAAACATTAAAATGAGACTGTTTCTGCAGAAGGAACACACAGCAGAGTTGAAACTGCTTCCTGGTTTGGTTACCTGCACGTTGTCTTATGGCCTCCTAAAATTTTGATTATGGGGCGCCTCTTCAAGATAAAGCAACGAGATGTAAACTGTGATACAGTGAAATTAGGCCTCAAGACTTTAGTCTCAACACAGACTTCCTGGAATTGACTTTATTGTTGTGTTGTTGCACGCTGACAAGAAACAAGACAAAGCTGTAGTAACTCTATCTTGGAAGCACACCAAGCACGTGCACATGTTCATCTGGGGAGTACTTTTATTTTGTGTGCAATAAATCAAAACGGGCATTCAGAGAAGGGATTTGGCTTTTAACAAGGTGCTGTATTTTCCGCCGTACACGTCGCATCGCCCTATAAATCTCATCAGTCCAAATATGTCTTAAAAAAAGTGGGAAAATCCATAAATACGTTGCATCTATTATGCGTCACTGCTGACGTGTCGCATTTGTTACGCATTACCTCTGACAACCTGGAAATGTGGGCCGGTGATTTGCCAAATATCGATGGGCTGCCAAATGTTGGGCTGCGTAAGCGTGCATGAGAGGACTTTTAACAAGAATTTAACAAGATTAACACTTAAAACAATTATTTGTTTGCTCAAAATTACAGTAAAGGTGTGTCTCAGTCCAACGTTTACTTAATAAATGCACTTTGACTGTCATATCATCTGCATTTCAAAGCCTGATTTGCGGAAGCGATGGGCACGCACAGAGGGAGGAGCCTCTGCATTTCTTTGAAATTTAACCAGATTAACACTTAAAAACTATTTGTTTGCTCGAAGTTATAGTAAGGTGTGTTTCGGTCTAACATTTGCTTAATAAAGGGACTTTAATGGTCAAATCAGCTGCATTTCAAAAGTATTGCTGCCTCGGTGCTCCTGGAGCACGCAGAACGACCGGGGGGGTGATTGGCGCTCCTCGTTTCTTCGAAATTCAACAAGAGAAGCACCTAAAACATTTGTTTGCTCAAAATTATAGCAAAGGTGTGTCTCAGTTGAATTTTACTTAATAAATGCACTTTAATGGTCAAATTTTCTGCATTTCGCCAAGGCGGTGCAGCTGGTTTGACGGTTGCTCCAAGCAGCAAGCAGAACAAAGGTGGGGGCAGGCTGATTGTGTCATTAATAGCTGGTGAAGCTTCTCAGTCATCCAGGACATGGTAAATTCAAAAAAGTTAAAAAAAAAAAAAAAAGTACTGTATAAAGTAAAGTATAATAAAGTTCAGTTGTTTTTGTCTTGAACTTTTTTGAATTTGTAATTATAGCCACGTTTACCTAGTAAATGATACAAAGGCATGCCATACTGCTTCTACTACTCTGCTGCCATCTAGCGGTTGAAAATGGTAGTGTTCAATTGTTTTCAGTCAGAATGAATGAAAACGGTCATGTCTCAGCCAAAAAATGGTTTATAAATATGGGGGAAAAAATCCATAAATACGTTGCTTCGGGCTATAAGTCGCAGGGCATGCAATTTATGCAAAAAAAAAAAAAAAAGACTTGTAGGCCAAAAAATATGGTCCAACGCTCAAATTCTTGTATTTGCTAAAAGTCTGTGACAACAAGTTGTCTCCGATGTGTGGCGACACTTGTTTCTCCCATGCACCGAGTGTCGGATGGACGTTGACAGGTGCTGAGGCAGCACCTGCCCTACATCCTGATTCTGGCACAAGTCTGTTTAATGTAACGATAAACGTGTGTGTTCTAACTGGAGGAGAAAATGTGGCAGAAGTTGACAGAATACACATACGGTGTTTGGGGAAACTTTGTACGAAGTGGTTATTTTTTTCCTTATTTTTATCACAACACGAGTGGTGCAGGGTTTTTTTTTTTTTTTTTTTTGGAAGGGTACACAGCCCGATGACGTAATCTTGAGTTTTGACTTCTGCATGTGAAGCCTCCAGTGCCTTGAATATTTAACACCTCTGCGCCGTTTTTGTCTAAGTCGGGCAGAAACGGCCATCAGTTACCGGTATCTGTACATAGTTGTTTCTCTTCCAGGGCGTGTCGACCTGCTGTTTATTTAGATCATAATACAGTACATTTTTTTCCTGATAACGCTTGTCTCCAAAGTTTAGCCAAGCATGAACAGAACAGCTCAAGTTCAGCTCCTTGAAATGTGCACATTAATCTCAAGTTCAGACCAACAGATCAGTTTGTGTGTTTGATTAGGAGAGTTTGATTAGATTAAATGTAGATGTATAGCCACCACTCTCGCTAATCTCCAAGTGAACTGGAGTAACCCGTGCGAATTGCCCGACAGTAACCCTTCACTAACGACCTGTAGTAAACTCCCAGTCAGGTTGGCCCTATTGTTTGCGTCAGGCAGGTAGCTAACTAGCAGCTCCGTCACATGACGCCTGCTGGGCCTAACACAATAGAGCTCACTGTTTGTGTGTGCGTTTGAGGGAATGGGATGTTTAACACCATATCAAAGGCCTGTTTGTTATGCCTGAGGCTCGTCCACCACGGGGCTTCGTTGTTGCAGTCTGGCTTTACCAGGGCGGCTGTAGACCGATGTTGTTTGCGTGCCTCGCAGATGCTGTTGATATTCCTCGGAAGCGCTGAGAGAATGCCGGTCGGTCGAGGCGTGTCTGTGTTGTTGCTCTCCTGAAGGAGTTGAAATACACGTTGCTTGTGCATTGTCACGATACGTGGACTTGTTCAGCCTGAAGGATAGATAAGTGGGAAAAAAGGCAAGCCTACATTGTTTCTTCATCAGTCAAGATGCAAGATGCATTCTTCCCCGTGAAATAGAAACCGACGAGTCAAAACTTCACTTCATGTCCCTCTAAACTCTTTCGTATATCCTCCAGTCACAGAATGACCTGATTTTTCCACAAACGAAAATGTCTGTATTGGATTTAAACTTCAAAGAGAACCGTAGCCCCGGGGAGGATTCCTTCTTTTAGGCGCTTTCTGTCTACCACACCAGGATGTGGAAAGTAAAAAATAAAAATAAAAACATCTGGTGACGAGACCTAAAGTTATATCTAAATGCCACTGTGGAGAACAGTGACACAGGTTTGCTGTTCCAGGAGGAGATAGATGTTTGTTGTTTGTTGGATCTGTTGTTGCAGACCTGCGTTTTTCATGACGTCGGCATCGAGCCAGTCGGCGCGTTGCTTCCATTCACGTATCGTCTCCTGCTGCTGGAAGCAAAAGAACAAAAATCCTCACATCTTCTAGTTAAAAACAATGGAAAGGCCCACTGTTCTCCTGGAAAACTAGCTGTTTTTCTTGACCACGCCAGAACTCTGCATTCTCATTGTAGCCACTCGACTCGAACAATAACAATTGTTGCTCTGATCACCGTTCATCTCCGAGATGTATCTCGCAGATTTAATCGGCCTTACTGTGCACAAATGTGCAATGTGTTTAAACGTGATCATGTCAGGCTCGCAGACCATCTGTCACACCTGGAGGTTCACTTCTGCCAAAGGACTTACTGAGATTTTCAATGTTTTATTTTAAATATTGTTCCTTTTTTTAAAGCTTCCTAGTAAAAAATGGCCACAAAGTACAAAATGCATTTTGAGGAAGTGACTAAAATGGTGAATGTGATAATTTTGCATCTATTGCGAGAGCACACGCTTTTCTGTTTGTTCAAACAGATAGCAAAGAGTAATGTCCTTCTTTTCCCTGTCCTTTCAGACACCTCTTCTTCATGCATGTGAAGGAGGACCTCCACAACGGTCACCTCCACATGGGCTCAGAACAAGCAGAGGAGCTGAGTGCGCTCCTGGCACAGGCCGAGTTCGGCGACTACAACCAAAACACGGCCCAGTACTGGTATTCAGAGCTGTGCGGAGAGGAGCCCAGCACCTCCACGCTCAACAGGTACAACCATTAGACTACAGGCTTCATGGACTTGGAAACTGTTTGGCATTTTATCAGCTTTTCTGAAGCTTTGGTCCACACTCTGTGAAAGAAGTAGGAGCCCACTGTCGATAAAAAGTGATAAGCGAAAAACAAATATTGAATCATGGCGATTTTAGAAAAGGTAAGAATTTCAAAAAGCTCAAGAGTGAAAGGCGTTGGATGAGAAAATACACAGCCATGTGGACCAAAGGTTTTTCTTCTTTGTTTATTAAAAAGGTCTAAAAGCCACTAAACAAACACGACGATCAGCCAAAACGCAGCCGACTAGAGATTAGATAGCATTCGTTTAGGGTTTCGCTGCCAGATCTGTCAACCACACAGCTTCCTCTCTAAACAAACCAAAACAAACATGACAGTAAATATTCTTTTTTTTTAATTCTGGGAACATAACACCCTTTATGGTATTGAATATTTTACTTTAAAATAAGTCATCACCACTTCCTTGTTCTTATTCCTCATACTGTTTTCCCTCAGTAGTGTTTCTACTTCCTGTTTCTAGACCGCTGTGTTTTTCACATCTGCAGCTCTGCTCTCAACCTGAGCTGATTACATTCCTTACACCTCAAGCCTCATCTGTGAAATGTCCCATTTAACTCTTTATAAATGTGCTGCATTGAGCCAACAGTACGGCGTTCATATAGCCCGACCTGCAGATCGATATGTCATTTCTGCAGGATCTACAAACTCAAACATTACACGAAAGTATTGATTTCAAACAGCTCGCTAAGCTTTAGCTAACGTGGACTGTGTTTGTCCTGCAGTATCGTTTGCAGACACAAAGCTCTGGAAGGTGTGAGCCAGGCCTCGGTGGAGTACCAGGCGCTGCAGCTGGTCTCCTCTCTGGAGCATTACGGCGTGGAGTGGCACTGGGCTCGCGATGCTAATGGTCAGAGGCTGGCCATCGGAGTTGGCCCCGAGGGGATCGCCATATGCAAGGAGGATTTCACTTTAGTCAACAGGTATGTTGAACAAATGAGGAGTGAAATGTTTAGAAACTGGACATCTTGTCTAGAAATATTTCATGACGAGTTTGTTTTCTTTTAGAATAAGCTATCCCATCATCCAGATTGCCACTCAGTCGGGGAAAAGCGTCTATCTGACGGTGACCAAGGACACGAACGACAGCGTGGTTCTTCTGTTCAAGCTGATCAGTAACCGGGCGGCGAGTGGTCTGTACCGAGCCATCACAGAGACCCACGCCTTCTACAGGTGAGGGGTGAACACGTGAAGTGTTTATAGATCTGTGTGCAGCCTGAAAAGGAACCTACGGTGAAGACTAGTTGTGGATTTACTGAATGGTTTCACAAGATTAAATCATACAAGATGAGCGCTGGACTGTTTAGAGTAAAGAAAACGTAAACGAACACTTTGACCCGCAGAGCAGTTGTGTGACTTTATACAGATGTTTGTCAGCGATCTGGTAATCTTTAACCTTTTATAAATGTCATATACTTGAGATTAATACATGTATACGCGACGTGGTGCAAAGCAGAATCTGAACTTTGCTTTGTAAAAACATGTTTGCTCTTTTTAGAATAGTCTCGATTTCTTTACACATTAACTTGTTTCCAACCCTGAAACGCCGTCGTATAAAACATAGCCTGACCTCTTTTCTTCTGACAGCTGTTATGATCGTTGTATGATGTTTTCAGGGTAAAATGTTTATGGGAGCAGTAATCATGTTGTTTTTCATTCCCAGGTGTGACACCGTTACCAACGCAGTGATGATGCAGTACAGCAGAGACTTTAAGGGCCACTTGGCATCCCTTTTCCTCAACGAAAACATCAATGTGGGCAAAAAGTATGTTTTCGACATCAGGCGTACTTCGAAGGAGGTGTACGACCACGCACGCCGCGCACTGTACAATTCCGGCGTCGTGGACTTGGTGCAACGCTCTGAAAGCGGGGAGCGCTCTCCTCCATTGCACTCCCCGAATCGAGACAACCAGCAGGACAAGGAGGAGCTGGACTGCAGCAGCTGCCAGCAGAGCCGGGCCCTGCAGGAGCGGCTGCAGAAGCTCAGAGAGGCTCTGTTGTGCATGCTGTGCTGCGAGGAGGAGATCGACGCCGCGTTCTGCCCCTGCGGTCACATGGTGTGCTGCCAGAGCTGCGCCAACCAGCTGCAGGTGAGACCGCCGCGCACACTTGGCTAAAATAAACACTCAACTGGACGTGGATTTCTAGAACTGGCTGCTAATGTGTGAAAGTGACTGAAAATAAACTAGAGAAATTGGATTTCCTGTGAAAATGCAGTGTGAATGCTTATGGCTGAACAACTTACTGAAAAACAGCTGAAATTAGCTAAAAAAACATGCTGAAATGTAGCTGAAATGGGAAAAACGAGCCTAAATTAGCAGAAGAAAGCAGAAAAAACGTATTTGCTGAATTTGATTTAAATAAGAAGAAATGAGCACCAAAATTGTTAAGTTAGCTCTAAAAGCTAAAATTAACAATAAAAAATAGCTGAAAATTGGCTGAAAATGCAGAAAAAAGCTTAAATTACCAGAAAGACGTGGCGAGAGCTTAAATGTGCCTGATTAGGCTAAAAGAAGCAGAAGTGAGCACAAAAAAGTGGAAATTATCTGGGGAAAAAAAGCTGAAATTAGCTAAAAAAAAAAAAAAAAACTGCTGAAAAGTAGCTAAAATAGCAGAAAGCTTACAATGGAAGAAGGAAATGGAGGGAGCACATTTTTGCTGAAAAAATGCTTAAATGAGTGCAAAAAATGTGAAACTGGCTGAAAAGACTAAAATTAGCAAACAGCTAAATAATAGCTGAAGTACAGGTAACTTAAACTAACAGAAATAGGCTGGAAGGATCATAACATGTTGAAATTAGCATAAAGAAGTTAATTAGGCTGAAAGTAACAGAGTTTACCAAGAAAAACATGAATTTATCTAAAAATGGCTAAAATTATCTAAAACATGTTTGTTAGCTGAAAAGGTAGAACAAGCTTAAATGACTAGAAGAAAGCAGAAAGAGCACACATTTGCCCAAGAGTTTTGAAAGAAAGAGAAATGAGCACAAAAAGTAGTAATTAGCTGGAAAAAAAAAAAAGCTAAAATCAGCACACACAAAAACCCAGCTGAAAAGTAGCTAAAACAGCAGAAAGAAGCTAAAATTACCAGGATGAAGTGGAGAGTCCTTAATTAGCCTAAAACAGCTAAATAGTAGCTGAAATAGTAGAAAAAACTTAAACTTGCAGAAATAAACTGAAAGGAGAATAAAAAGCTGAAACTGGCAGAAATAAGTTAGAAGCTCTAAAATGTAGTTAGCATAAAGAACCTGAAAGGAACAAAACGGATGAAAGTAGCTGAACATTTTTAAAATTTGCACAAAGAAGCTGAACCAGAACAAAATGTGAAAGCAGCAGTAAAAGGTTGTAAACAGATCTAAAGATCTGAAGGATGTAAAATGAGCTCGTCATTTTCTGAGGGGGGAAAAAAGTGACAGAAAAGGCTAAATATGTCAAAAAGCTAAAGCTGCACCAATACCAAAAGTCATAACCCCCCTCTCCTGAACGAGCTGAACGTTTTGATTTATGATTTGTTGAAATAGCTTGAAAACCATGGGACGAGAATTGCTCTGAAAAACGTACGTTTAAAAAAAAAAAAAAAAAAAAAGGATCACAACAGTGTGAATGCTTCATCAACATTCTCACATTTAGGTCACGACCCAGAGCTTTCGATTCAAGACACGTTCTCCGGCTGTGAGGCTGTCGTTTTACTGATGGAGTCTAATTATACTTTAGATCATCTTATCCTTTTACAACCCTTTAAATATCCAAAGCCGAGCTTAAATTCTAATGACCCGACTGTCCCCACACTTAATCAGCTAAACGATGCTTCTTTGTGGGAGCTGTGTGTGTGTGTGTGTGTGTGTCAAATAAAGGGATTACAGCAGCCAGCAGGCATGTGTCCATCAGCCCAGCTATACGTGACTCATCTTGTAGATGGGAGTTGGACCAGTGAGGACTGTGGTTTCATGTTGTGCCAGTTTCTTGATTTAAGCTTCACTCTAGAATAACAAATCTGACAGTCCTCGATTTTCTTCCTTCTCTCCCTCAGTTGTGTCCCGTGTGTCGGTCGGACGTGGAGCACGTGCAGCACGTCTACCTGCCCACCTGCACCAGCCTCCTGAGCCTGACGCTGAACGACAACCATCAGCTCCGCAGCAGCGTCCCCGCACCCATCCACAGAGACCCGGCCTCGCCTCACAGCTGCTCCAACTCCGACTACGAGCACAAGCTCTACCACACGTAAAGACGGCGAAACTGCCACGTTGAAGTGAAGCTACTCGACATTTAACTTTTGTCCAGAAACTCCTAATCAAGATCAACACACTCGGACTTTTCATTCAGATTTGACTTTCTGTTCTGTTAGTCTTGTTTGTTCACAGCTGGATTTTCTTTTGTTTGTTTTTTTCAGATTTTGCTCTTAATATTATTGTTAAATTATTGCATCAGTTGACCTGATCCAGAATTATGCTTTTGAATTTATATTTGTCGTTGCTTTCCATCACTTCTGTGCTCCTAGAATGACCATATGTGTTAGAACAGAGCTCTGCACATATAGAATGAAGGCATCTTTTTTTTTTTTTTTTTTTTTAATGTTGAAATTTTTACTTTGTTATTTGTTTAATGTATGTTATAATAGAGTGGAATGCTATTTTTTTTAGTGTTTTTTATTCATTCTCGTGTTTTGTGTTTTCCATGCCAATGAGTGGAGTATTTAGAGGCTCAGCAGTCCTGCTCTTGAGCAGAGCACTGGATACTAATCGGATACAGGACATGTTTTTGTCCTTGTGTCCACAGGGGTCAAACTGTTGTCTCCAGGGCTTCACAGGGACACTCCCAAACCATAACTCCAAAGCTGGTCTTGAACACTGACTTGTCAAACGTTTAGCCTCTTATAGAAGGCTTCAACCTTGTATTTATGTCCATCCGAACAAACGGGCTCTAAGGTTTGGCACATAGCTGCAGCTGCTGCCTCTTATTCAGCGATAACTTTCTTTCTCTGGGTTTTTACTAGTTGAATTATATTTTTAAAGGGTACTAGATGTACAAGTGCAATACTTGCTTGCCTTTTTTTTTTTTTTTTTTGCCAAGCGTTCATTCTCCGTTTTATTTAAATTCAAAGACTATTTAAGACAAAACAAAACAAAAAGACGTCGCCACTTTACTGTGGAAGTTTTCCACGTTGGACGAATTTAATGTAGCAGAAATGTGTTTTATTGCAAACGTTTATTTTTTTTTTCTCCTTTAATGCTGACACGTTTGAGCTCGGTCACTGCAGGGGACAGCTTATATCCACTTTGTACAAGTAGCGGATTGTTTCTGTTTTCTGAAGCAAATGCCACTATGCTCTGTAAAGTAACTCATAGAATGAAATACTTTTTATATACTCTGCTTTGAACTAAAGTATTAATAAAGTTGTTGTTGTTTTTTTACAAAACATCACAGGCTTTGGGTTTTCTGTTAGATGTTTAAATCATTTGATAGTTTCACTTGATCTTCATTCCTGGAGGCAGATTTCCCTCGAAACTCCCTTTGCATGAGGGTGATCTGGAAAAAGTCGTGGACTACGTTGACACTTCCTGCTCCTCTGCAGCGCCACATGTGCACCACACTCTGTAAAAGGTCATTTGTCACTTGAGGCTGCGCGTGGGCCTGTGGTACAAACAGGCTCTGTGTGTTGATTAGAATTGACAGGCGTCAGTGGACTGTGCTATAAATCCTGGAAGTCGTTCTGGAGTTAAATATAGAAGCCATTGATTGGTCTGAGCCCCTCTCTGACCTTCTGGCTGAGGCTGCCTCTGTTTGTCCGTTCTCTTATCAGTTCTCTCTCAGACATCGGTGCCATTAAAGAAACTCCAAGTACGTTGATGACAGCAGGGAGGGAGAGGGCTGTCGTCTTTCTATCAGAAGTCCAAAAGAACTAAAATTAAATTCAGTCTGTAAGCATGTAGCACAACAAAATGGTTTCCTGGTGAGTTTATTTTCTAGTTCAAGCACTTAAAGATAAATTGGACAATTTAACTTTTCCAGTGGTGTTGTCTACGCAAGACGTGGATATACAGAGAAAAGCTCAAGAATTGCAGTATACCCACTTAAAAGTGTCCAATAATACATATAATTAGGCACGAGCAGCTAAATGCTTCTGTAGCTATCTACAGGTAGTCCTCGAGTTACGGCGACCCCGACTTACGACAACTCGGACCTACGAACGCATCATAATTAATAAAAATATGAAATACATTTTTTATGTACTTTTTTCATGTGTACAGCCCATTGTTGCAGCTATGGTTTTTTAAACGGCTTTATAAAGAACGTATTATTATTATTATTATTTATTATTTTTAAGCCGATTTAGCCAGTTTCCGGCAGTGTTCAGTGTTGTTTGGCTCCGGCTGCCACAGCTAGCTTCGAACCGTCCGTGTCCAATTAGAGGTTCTGCGCCCGGACAAATGAGCTGGAGCTGAATGGCGGTTTTGCGGAGGGACGGATGGACGAAGGTCTGTGGACCGGGTGAAGCAGCAGACAGCGTAGCGTGACCGGAGGAACCACAAGCTCCAGCCTTTTGGAGTGATGACACCGAGCTGCCGCATGGGCTAATGGTAATGCTAGCCCCACCGGACACAACGGGACCCGACGGGCAGCGGAGAGGCCATCTACGTCTGGGAGCTCGCGTCGATGTCCGCCTGGAAGCCTAAGATGTCGGCTGGACACCGGGACAACATGTTAAATGGCGAACAAACAGCTGCAGCAGCCTTTGTTTTGGATGATCTAACGCTAACGGACGGAGCTAATAGCGGGCCTAACGCTAATCGGCGCAGCTAATAGCAGAGCTAAGACCCTCCACCGGACACACGGACCCGACGGGCGGCAGAGACAAGTTGGGGGAAGTTGTTGTCGGCTGAAA
>JARVGQ010000737.1:18008346-18023951 GCA_031762355.1 Hypsolebias martinsi | reverse complement strand
GACCTGACTGAACTTTGTTGGAATTTTTTTTACCTGGATTATTGAGCATGAACTTCGTTGTTTTTAAATGATTTTGTTTCCCTCCTCATACAAAAAAAAAAAAAAAAAAAAAAAGAATAGAAAACCCACAACAGATTCCAAAACGTAGAGACAAATCATCCTCATGAATAAATCCTTGAAACATAAAAACATCCATTTGGACACATAAATCTTCAAATACACAACTAAGGTGTTCTAACACTGAGTAAATCTGCAGTATTTCACATAGATCTGAATCCACGCAGAAGGAACAGGGCACCTCTGAAGTGTTTACAGCTTCTGTTCATTGTTCATGTTTTCAAAAGAGGCTCATTATGGATCCCATGTCTCTCTCTGCTATTTCTGTCCCTTTTTTCAGGCAGATTACGTGTCATTTTTATCAACTGTTTGATGTTTATATGTGCAAATGGGATGCTGGCCTCGTGTGTTAGCGAGATGGAAAGTTTAACAAATGGCCCAAACTGCAATTACACAGCAAAGTACGGGATTGTGTTTGTTTGTTTATTCATTTTCCCTTTTTTTGTCTTATTACTATATTTTTGTCCAGAAATTATCCCTGTTAGGTTCCTTTTGATTTTCTCAGTTTATTTATTTATTTATTTTATTTTATTTATTTTTGGTATACTGTACTTTTTTTGTTGGAATTTAACTCTATTCAAGTTATTGTTTCCTGTGTCTTGGTGTCCTTTTTTTTGTACCTTTTTCTACTAAAGGAACAACATTCCTGGATGAAATGTGCATCACCCACAGCCTTTCATATCAGATTTAGACTAAAAAAAAGTAATAAATGAGAAATAACAGCATTAGAGCTGATAGAACAGGTTTTTACACAATCTCTGATATTGCGTAACATCACGCTCAGAGCATGAGTTGTGAATGACTCTCAGCTACTACCACATCAAATTTCAGCACATATTAAACTAATTGAGTTATAAGCATTTTTGCTTAGACTATTTTCGATTAGCAGTGGAGCCCATCCTAAATTTGACTGACTCCAAAAGTGAATCAGTTATGGACGTACAAACATTGATTACTTACCGACAGTTTATTTTAAATTCATCCAGTGGTTCATGAGCTAATTTGCTAACAGAATAAAAAGAGTTGACTGCAACAGTTAATGCTAAAGTTTTAAGCTCAAATCTTTAATAATGAGTAGCACAATTGGATATTGTGTTGTGAACAACTTTCAGCTACAACCATTCCATATTTGAACAGAATTTGTGTACGTACTATAAAACCGGTTCAATTATAGCTCTTCTTGTGTTTCTACCAGTGGTGGACTGTCAGAGCCATCAAAGCCTTCTCTGCTGCCCTAAACACAATCAGAATTAATAACTTTTTTGTGTATTTATTATACAGCAGTCCCTCGTTTATCACATGGGGGTTGAGACCACCAACCCCCACGATGAGTGAAAAACCACAAAGTAGGGATACAGAAGTTCAAGTAAACTTATTGTCATTGCCATCTCATGTAGTATATGAGATGGAACTAAATTATGTACATAAGTATAAGTATAAGTAGTAGTAGTAGTAGTAGTAGTAGTAGTAGTAGTAGTAGTAGTAGTAGTAGTAGTAATAGTAGTAGTAGTTTATTTTAGTATTTATATACAGGAATATATTAAGGCATTTTAAACCTTTCCCACACTCTTGCAATATTCTAAACCAGTGATTCCCAACCATGGTCCTTGAGGAACGCCATTCTGCATGTTTTAGTTGTTTCCCTGCTCCAACACATGTGAGTTGGTGATTTCATTACTTCCGCAAGTTCTGCCAAAGCCTTATAAGCACCCATTCATTCAAATCAGGCGTGTCAAAGCAGGGAAACAACTAAAACATGTAGGATAGTGTTCCTCAAGGACCAAGGTTGGGAACCACTGATCTAAACAATGTTTCTCCTCTGGCTCTCATTCAAGACAGACACCTCTGCTCTCCCTCCCCGTGTTCTCCTCCTGCTTTTGCTCTCTGTGTGTCTCTGAGCTCCTGGTACACATCACCCAAATGAAAAATACTATTAAGAGGTGGTATCCCCAATTGCTCCCTGAGTACTTTCAATAGCTGCCCACTGCTCCACCTGGGGGTGGATGGTTTAATTGCAGCGAGCCAATTTCGTCATTGTATAGGAACACACGATGACAACACATAACACTTTATTATTTCTTTGTATTATTATTATTAATATTATTATTATTATTGATTCAGGCAGAACACCATTGAAGGCTGTAGGTGCAAAATGCACAGCCAGCCACTGGTTTCTAAGGTGAGTCGTCTGTGGCAGCCATCTTCAATTGTGTTGGTGCCAAAAGGTAATCAGTTACAGACACAAACACACTAACATGCACAGACATGGGCAAAAACATTGTTCACTTTTGCATTTTTGTTGAAAGGCAATAAATAGAACTCCCTTCTTAGCTTCCACTTTACTTTACTTTCTTATCCATTTAATCCTTCACATTTTCTTAAAACATGTCCTTTTCCTTTTTAAAAACAATTTACTTCCTCCAAAAGTTCTTCAATCAAATTGCTTTTCTTTACTTTAACTTCCTTTTATAGTCCCCCACTATTTCTCTTCCCTTCCTTCCAACCTTTTCCTTTCAGCTTCTTTGCTTTTGCACGGTTCTCCTCCCATTCTTCTTGCTGTCTCATATTAAAGCCAGGAAATCAGAAAAGACAGGCAGCTATAGATGTATGGGGGGGGGGGGGGAGAGGAGAAAGAGAGAGGCCTGACATTTGTTTTTGTTCTTTTTTTTTTTTTTTTTTTTTTTAACTCCAAAGGAGGGAAAAAGAGCAAAAGGAGGAAGGAAAGAGAGGGGAGGAGCAGAAGGGCATCTGGAAGCAAAGACTAATAAAGATCTATTTTCCCTATAACTGGATGCAATCAGAGCTGAGACTGTGACACGACAGAGACGGCGAGAGCAATTTCAAGAAATGAACTGGAGATCGAAAAGTGCAGGGCGCTTACAGGAATGCACTTAAACACAATGCACGCTTTAATTCGGTGAGCCCGTGCACAAACCCAGCCATGTGAACAGAGACACGTTTGCTACACGCGCTGCACATGTGCACCTGTATTTAAAAAGCTTGTAACCTCATTGTCTGTGAGCACACCTGCTTCATGTACATTCAACACTAATGGACACTAATAACGCCGAACTGCTCCCAAGGCAAGCAAATATAATACAGCCACACATCCCTCATCCGTTCACTCGCTCATCACACCTGAGCGTAGCCTCATTCATCAACATTGCAGGTCTGATGAGATAAAATACAGGTAGTCCTCAGGTTACGACGGTCTCGTCTTACGACGTTTTGTAGTTACGACGGCATCTCCCTTATTCAAGTTACGCAGTTACGCCGGTTTTACGTCGGTTTTACGACAGTTTTACGACATTAAATATCATAACGCGGCAGCGCAGTGGCGCAACGGCGGAAGAATACAGTTACACGGTGCAGCGGCAGAGGAATACGTACTGTACGGAGGAGGACGGTGTTGCTAGCATCCCGGTAGGCCATTAGCTCTTCATTAGCCCTTCATTATGGCTCCCAAAATGCAAGGAAGACTCTTCTGATGGCAGTGCATTGAGGAAAAGGAAGGCCATCACCATGGACTTACGTCGAAAGTTGGTTTACGCGCTTGGTGAAACAGGTACGTCATATGTATTTACGTACGTTCCGACTTACGTCAAACTTGGTTTACGCCGCCGCCGTGAGAACGGATCTCCGTCGTAAGTCGAGGACTACCTGTATGTGGATAATAATAATGTGTTGTATTTTCATCATTGCATGTTCCCATACAATGGCAAAATTGGCTCTTTACATTTAATCCATCGCACCTGGGATACACTCAGGTGGAGCAGTGGGCAGCTATTGAGGGCGCCCAGGGAGCAGTTGGGGATGTGGTGTCCTGCTCAATGACACCATGAGATGTGCAATGAATGGGGATCGAGCCTGGGAGTTTCGGGTCACTAGTCAGCTGCCCTGCTTCTACCTCATCTCTGCGCCCAGTTCCCCTGATCCAGTCTGATCAGAGGTTACACTGACTCTCATGTACAAATTTCTCAATTTCTATGAACACATTATGCTAACAAGGGATTTAAGCTGGCAAATTAGAGACTATTAAAATACTTTCATGCCCCATTTAAAAAAAAAAGAATTTGAACTACCAGTATTCCATTAAGAAGTATCTACAAGACAATCCTTTTTAAATGTGTGCTAATTCTGAAGCACAAACACGTTTCTGTTAAAAAAGCTCAAGTTCAATTATCCCATGTTATTTAGAATCAGCTGAATGAATCTCCTCATTGAGTTTAAAATTCAATCTACCATCCATTAGAGGGGGCTAGTGCCTGATCAATTTCAAAAGTCCAATAAGAAGAGGAAAAAGGGGCCTCATGTACGAAGACTTGCATTGATTTCCTATTGAAACATGGCATGTCCTTAAATCAAGAAAACAGTGTATGCACAAAATAAGTCCACATGCGTTAAACCGTGTGTACGCATGAACCCAAGGACACGTCCTCTGTACATCCCAATCACTGAGCGCACGTGAGGTGATATCTGACTCCTCCCTTGACATGCCTCCATTTAAATATGCAGACAATTAAAATATGCCCTGCGCCTGAGGAAATCTCCTCTGCACCATCAAAAAGCACGTCTAGACGGGAAAACGAGGAACTTCATTGAATGCGAGTTGGAGACGCTCCTAAATGAGGTAGAAGCTCGTAAAAACAATCTGGCATGCGGTCCTCTGGCATTAGCGCCAAGCGCAAGAGGAGTGGGACAATGTGATTGATTGATTGATTGAATGAAAATGCTTCCTGTTAACAATTCATCCTGTGAATGCTTTTATAGCATTGTGTGTGCAGTCGATAGTTCTGATTACATTAGGAAAACCAGCTGCCACTGCGAGTTGTGCTTTAATGTTGATCTGTTCAGCACTGTACGGAATTTGATATACCTGGTTGACATACGGATCATTCCATCCCGCGGCTGGCATGGCTCGGCTCAGGATCGACTGATACAGTCCTGATTGGTCTGCCAGCCCCCTCTGGAATGCCCGTTGTTAGAAACCCAAGTGGTCAGCAGCTGTATGTGTACGGCACCTCGCTGTGTCACGTTCCAAGATCGACCGCAGTTCCAAAAGATTGCCCTTGGAAGCCAAAATGGCTTATGAGCCAGTCGTCATCGTGGACCAGAAGATCCCGTCTCTAAATACAAGCTATCCGCATGGTGCCATTTGCTATATCCTCTAATAAGGCTAAAGCCATTGTTGTAACAGGTATTTTCTAAATCTCTTTGATCATGCTTTTATATCTGCTCATCTAACTGCATCCGTGTGGAAGTATCAGTTGTTCTTTATGTGCGTCTGGTGTGTACAGTAATAGTTTTACATCATTAACAGTTTCCCAGTATCGCCTCTGTGGTCATGGACCAGTCACGATTGAAATGTGTGTATGCCAGATGTGAATTTGGCGTGGGGCTGCGCACATTTCCACATTTATTCTTGATACGTTTGAAGTTTCTGTGCGTATGCACCCTTGTCCATGAGACCCCAGCTGTCTAGACGTGAGGGTTTAAAGACGTTGAGCATGAATACAATATACTGTATAGTATAAAAAAGACACAGTTTGTCCATTTCTTCCAGATATGTCAAGGTTTCATTTTTCCTTTTCAAAGAGGTGCATTTACACATATGTCAAATACATACACCAACAGTTTCTCCATTGCAGAGGGATAGGATGGTGAGACACGGGGGGACTTGGTGAGGACAGTATAGTACAAACAAGATGGCTGGGATCCGCTGCAGGCCAGACTGTCCATGTCGGACTGTGCTGATGTCTGGATCTCTGCCACAGAGCCAGGAAAGGTTCAGTTTAGTGCTTGGTGTAGCAGGTTTGCAGAGCCGTATCTAGACAAGCCTCATGGCTGAGTGTTCAGAACAGGGATGGGGAACAAGATGAGCCACCCAGCTGATAGATAAAGTCCCGCCCCCTATGTGGCAGTAGGCGGGGCATGTCCTCCTGGTGTTTGTTTCCTCGCCGTGCACAGAGACGGAGCAGATACAATCAGTACGCTGAAGAATTATCCAAGGCATCTCCAGCAGATTACACATTAGAGAATAATTTATAGGTATCGGTCCATTTGTCAATCAAATATCAAATTATACGTGATAAATTTACATATCATATGACCCATATTAAACAGTCCACCATTCAAATTGATTCAGGTCAAACTAAACTGGGCATGTACACTTTGTTTGTCGCTCTATTTTTATTTGTTTTTCTGCCTGAGTTGGTTATCCAGCGCTATGGACATCGAAAAGACAAAGACAAGGGAATTAAAAAGAGGAATTCTGATCAAATTCTAGTCCATTTTAAAACACAAGAAAGTGCCAAAAATTATATTTTAACCTCAAAATAAAGAGTTCACGTCTTGTTCTTTTTTTCTGATCCAACAGCTCACACACCAACATTCATTTTATTTAAGTTGTGCAAGAAGAAACCAAAAATGGAAAAGATGTTATCAGTGGTGCTCCTCCAGTGAGGAAGCTCGTCATAAGAATCAACAATGACACATTCTTGACATAGTTTTATGTCCCCTGACAATAAACAGAGTGCTACAAGGAGACAAAAAAAAAAAAAAAAACTCCTGCACCAAAGAGTTTGCAAATAAAGCAATCGTTTTTCACGCCACACAGCCAAACCAAGCTGAGCTCAAAATGAATGCACAGAGTGGTGGCCCAGCCTGGTCGGTGTGAGGCGGGAACAATCTTTAACACGACTAATGAAAGGACGTTTCCCACGAAGGAGGTGGAATCACCTAACGCCTCGGCCCGTTGGACCCAAGAACACGCCGGGCGCCAAGTGAGACGGAGCACAAACAAAAGTTACGGCAAAGGCGATGTGCAAAAACTTGAGCCATCTCTTATTTTCCATCAATAGTCACCTCCTTTAAAAAAAAAATCTTTCTGTTTTGAATGAACATTACCCCCCAGGACAGGTTTCAGTCTGAGACAGAGGGGTTAGACCGAGCCCATCCTAGGATTAGAAAGTGCTGAAACATTATCAAGTCTTTATACAACTACTTACATGTGCATCTCTGATGATTGTTTTTATTATTTTTCTTTTTTCTTCTTCTTTTTTTTATTACAAAATGTGGTCCCCATGAGCAACGAGGTTTCTTTTTCCTGTAGGTCTCACCACGAACCGTCGAGGGCCAGGGCTTAAGATCTCACAGACAATTAGCGAATAAACACACTCATACGTGTTTGAACACACTACACATGCAAACACACACACCGAGGAAGGCCACACGGGCTAAATGGGGAAAGTGGGTACAGGGAAACTGTCATTGTTGGTTTTGTTTCTCAGTAAAACATCCTGACTTTACCATCTTAGAGATGCTTCACATCAACAGACATCAAAGTACAAAAGCTTTTAATGAGGATGAGATACTGGGAGTCTGACTACACTTGGCACAGTAAAAGAGGGGAACAAAATGTAAGTATTGCACATTTGATGGGGATAAGAAGGGGTAAACTTGAGTTAGAAATAAAAATAAACTTTCCAAAAAAATTATAAGGTAAAACTACTGCTCCCTCCTGTATTCCTGCGTTAAATTTGCAAGGGACGTGAATTTGACCGCAGATGGTGCCAATTATTAGCTTCAGATCAGACACTAAAAGATGACGTCACGAAAGGAACAGGAAGTCCAAGCCTGTTCGCTCTGCAAAAGGTAGCTAACGGTTGTTCCGGGGTTTATATTTGATTGTTTCGCCTCAGGAGGGAGGTGCTTGTGAGGCTGGCTGGCTGGCTATGATTGGGTACCTGAAACAAAGTTAACGAGGTCACTACGTAGTCGTGGCAACGAGGCAGAGCTGGGCCGAGTCAAACACTGCTGGTAAGTCCAGCTTTAAGTGTTTCTGACTGACCAGCAGAGACTGAGGAGGTTTCAGGGGTTAAATTATGTTACTGCATATATATAAATATATATATAGAAAAGTCTTCCCTGAAAATGAGCAACTAGTGCTGCAACTGCAATTTCTGGAAACTAAAATTGAGGATATACGGGATTGTTTTATGCAAAGAAATCACATTCAGACATATTAGCTTCTGGACAAAAAAAAAAATCAGCTATACACACTTTTATTTTCTCTTTAAGCAGATTTAGTTGTTTTGGTTGTAATGCTGGAGAATTATTACTATCGTTATCATTATTAAATGTTTATTGCAGAGAACGTTCCATTCTTATACACTGAGAGTGCCTAAACGTTGCTGTACTATTGCTTTTCTAAATAACCAAAGCAACAATTAGATCATTTGGCTTTGGCATAACTTTTTTTTTTTGTAGGTTTTACCTGATTAACAGTAAAAGTTTGAATGATTTGAGTGGCTGACGGCTTGTTTTCATACTGTGCTATCTATTTCATTGCTCATTTTGCTGTAAGGGAAAAAAAACAGACGGAACAAACTCATTCACGCACACATACGCAAATAGCAAAACACAAACATACTGCTATTTCTATTTTGAATGACGATGTTTAACTAGAAAGTAAGGTAATTTAAAAAGCACTGTTTTGTAATGTTGAAATCCCTGTTTTATTATAAAAAATAAAGTATTTTTAAATCGTGTTTGGGGTCTTCTCATTCAACCACATCCACCCTTCCTACAATTAACTTACGGTATCAAACTCCCACTGCTGGAAACATTGGGCCCCTCATATTAGTTCCATTTTATTTTCTGTAGGATGCAAATGTGTATGATTGAAAGGATAGCTAATAAAAGTCTGCAGGAAGCCGTCGTCTTCTCAGTAGCTCCTGGTGTCAGCTACGTGTTAATCTAATTGAAACCTTCAACTAACCACACTAGGCCCTTCCATAAAACAATTCTACAAAATCACTGCAAAGAATCATCCAACGTTATACTACCTCTGACCTTTCATAAACTACTAATCAAGCCATGTCCTGCATCGTCGTGAGGTTTCAGAATTGAAGCGAGCATCAAGGAACCAAATGAGGCGTGGAGCAGAACTACATCCCTGAGCTTTAGAGGCATTTTACCTTTTCCACACATTAACGGTTACAGCTGTTACCGTACTATCCAACTGGTACAACATTGGAAGGCTGAATTCAACCCATGCATGCCGCCTCAGTCCATTTAGACACTACACCGAAACAGCCAGAAGGAGCCCTGATCCTGCTTTTGAAGTGTTTTGTGAATGTGCCTAATGTGAAGGATTTGTTTGAATTTACCGTAATTTCCGGACTATAAGCTTCTACTTTTTCACATGCTTGGAACATCGTGGCTTATACAATACTGCGGCTAAATTGTGGATTTTTTTCTACCCAATGTGCTAACGAGCTTCATGCCACCAAACCATTTAGCCTCGTGACACCCAGAAGCTGCGCATCTCTCTTGTGGGGTGGTCCTCGTGACTCAGTGAGACTTCCTGTATAAATAAAGGGTAAAAAAATCTTCTCAATGAAATTACTGAACAGGTCACAGTGGACCAATGAAACGAGGAGGAGAGAATGGGGAGAAGAGGAGAAAATCCCTCCCCAGCATGCACAGAGCAACTTCTGATCAAGTCTGTAGGAGGACAGCACAAATTTGCGTAGGACGAAAATGAAGATAGCATTCAGTGACTTCTTGGTAGGCTACTGTAGTGTTTTATTTTTTTTAATTTTTTTTTACCAGCAGTGTTGCAGGCACTGTTCAGAAAATATATTTTTTTAACTGTACACATTTGTGTATGCTACTGGTACATATTTAATTAAAAGTTTTACTTTTTTCTGTGTAAATATCTCATGTTACAATGTGGACACCTGTGGCTTATAGACAAGCGCCGCCTATATATGTACAAAATTACATTTATTTATACGCGGCTGATATTTGGGTGCGCTCACTAGTCTGCAAATTACGGTATTTAAAAATGCAAGGAATTATGGGCTCGTCCTCATCTACCTTAAAATGCTAGTTGAAAAATCGGAGTTGGATTCTATGAAAAGTTTAGCAACGACTGTAATAGGTAGCTCTTTGAACAAACTCACATAGGCGAAACTGTTTGTTTCTACTCAGATTGTCACGGTAACGGTTAGTCTGAAAATGCTAAAAACAAAGATCGCGGCCATTATAAAACAACTTAAACCTCCACAGAGTCCCACTTCAGAAGATCTGAACGATCCCATTCAGCAAAAGAAGAGGACGTTATCCAACACACTGGGCAAGCTAATCAGCTGAGGGACATCTTAGTAATCCAGACGTTTGGCTGTTTGAACAATTATTAAAACAAAATACTGTCCATCCCCAGAGCCAGAGCCAGAGCCAAAGCCTCGCTGAGTGACACCAGAAATGACTAAATTCAGTAGGCAGGCACAATTTGATTTAGCTCTATATCGCTGCTTGTGTTTGAATAACTTATTGTAGTTTTGTCATCAACTGAGCTGATTTTAAAAAAAAACAAAAAACAATTTGTAGTTGTGTGTTGAAAAAATAAACTGGTTTCCAACAGTGTCATGTGGTTTAGGGCTTGTTTCAGAACAGGGCCGTCAAAGCGTCACGTCTATAGCAAACTCCTTCCTCCTGATGTGCAAATTACAAGATTCTTAGAAGTAAAGACTCATAGTAGAAACACTGGACATCACCTGTGTATACATATATATATAAATGGACATATATCATATATATCCATATATAATAAGCATATCTTTTTCCTATACACAATGCTCATACATTTCTAAACTCCCAGACATACACAACCACACCACAAATCACTTTCAGTACAACTGTCTTGTTAGCATTGTGCACCGACCCACCATCAGTCCTCTAGTGTTTGCACTGCAGGAGGGACATCATGCATCAAAACGTTTGCATCTGCAGAAAAAGGGCTGTGACAAGTACAGTACATCTTGTAGACTTCAAGGATGATTTGTACTGTCATGTGATTTTGAAGCACGTGCATGGGTTTATGGACATAGACCTGCATTGCGCACATACGCATACACACACACACAGCCATCACAAATATATGATTTGTGAGCGTTTTTGAGCTCTCACTTTAGTACAGAACATTCCTGGGATGTTAAAAAAGCCGTTGTTCATCTTCAGAGCCCAAACTGCCAAAACACATTCCAGTACTTGACATTATCCTTTTCAGAGCTAAACTAGAAAAATAAAAACACATTTCTAAAAACATTTCGTCAACATCCCCCCCCTGATAACTTTAAAATTTCTGATACCGGTCACATTCATCCACTGCTTTGTGATTCCATGGCACGTCTGCTCTGTCGCTTCACCAAAAAGCTTTCCAAAGTGCTGCTGCTAAGTTTCTCTCATAGTCCAAACATTAATAAAAACTAAAAACATACAGTACAGTGTGAATAAAAAGACAAGTCAGATCTGTTGGCAGTATGTTAAACGTGACAGGTGCGTTGAAGTGATTTGAAACATCCTGACCCTCTCAGAGCTGACATGCAGATTCTCTCAGTTCCTCTCAACATTTTTATGAATTTAAAAAAAAAAAGAAAATCCATTAAATACAATCAGAATTGTCTGCAATCCTGTCTTCCTCCTATGCTCACCAACCCAGTGTGTTTTGCACTTATATGTATTAGTTATCACATTTACACGCTTACAAAGTCCCACCTGGGCTCAACCAAAGGACTAAATGACCCCTGATTTAGGTTTTTGACAATAATTTAAAGCAACTACCTGGTGAGATAGAATAGGAGAGGTTAAAGACTATTAAAATTAAAATGCTACAGATGATAGAAAAGACTCCACTGTTGTTCCCGCTCTGCTGTGTGGCACTCTGGCACCACCTGATGACTTCCATCGTGATGGTGATTAACATATAAGTTCACAGGTCAAAACCTGGATTTATTTGAACACACAATTCCTCCTCCTTAGGGTCGGATCAAGTTCTGCCACTGGGCTGGCAGGTTTTTTCTAGGAGGGAAGTGTTTTTGTCCAGGCGGCCTGGCTCAAAGTGCCCGGGGAATGAAATCACGGTCAGGAAGCTAAGAGTGCTACATCAGCTTGAAATCTCCACGTTGTGCGAAGAGAAGATGACCGAGCAAGAGCCACCAGGCATTGTGCCAGCGTGCCACGGAGCCGCCAATAAAAATTCAGCACACATCAGCAGAAAAAAATCACCAAAACGGCACCAATTTGCGCATGTGATATAATGTAACGTGATAACGCTGTAAGGTAGGGGTTACCTCTACAGTACAGTATTCAAGATAGAAAAAAAAATAACAATGAAAAAGGACAAATGAAACATTATTGTGGGCTTTCCTTTTTTTCTTTAGAATTCTCTAATGTTTCTTTTTTTTTAATCCCAACAGTCCTGCTAGCCTTTACTTGCCATTATTCGACCTTCCCTCAATGCTGACCTTCACCTCGTGAGGGATGAATGAAGGTTTAGGCAAGGTCAAAGGTGGCTCTTCATCATATTTTTCTACTTTTCGACCCTCGGGAGCAGACCATCTCCTCTTCCTGCCTCTCGTTGGCTTACTGGAGCCAGCTTCCGTGCTGCCGTCGACTTGACCTTGGCAAATAGATCCCGTGTCTCCAAACATGACATCTCCGTTTTCCACACTGGAACCCTCTCCACTCCCAATCCCACTTTCACCGCTCCCCCGCTGGATGATCCCATTCTCCCGCTCCTTGTGCCTGGAGTTTCCTCCACTGCAGCTCTGGGGGGTGTCTGAGACAGATCTGGGGGCTTTCAGGTGCCAATGGCTTGGGGGTAGGATAGACGTTTGGGTGGTTAGCTCCAGAGGTTGAGTCTTCTTCAAAGATCCATTCTTCAGGTTCTTTAGTGTCAGCGAAATACAAACATCTCCCACAGAAAGCTTGGTACAAGGTAGCTCCAAAAGCTGGGTGGTCCGGTCGGGGCAGCAGGAAGACCATCCTTGGCCAAAGACGAAGAAGGGGTACTCCAGCAAGACCTCCACACTCACCTGGAAGAAAACGAATCAGGAAAAACAAAAATAAACACTTTTGCTGCTTGTTGCAAATCCCCTTTAAAGGTGTGCTTTAAGAAATTAGTTTAAAGTGGAATGAGTTCGGGTGAAGTACACTTTCACAATTTACAATTTTTACCATTCAGATCCATTCCTTTCTCATATCTTCCATTTTCAAAAGACCAAGACGACAACTAAATCCCTAACCTCATTTATTAAAACTGCAAGTCTACAAAGCAGAGTGTGACGTCAAAGAGACTACATCCATCTGCTGAATGCAGTTTATGAGGTCATATTTTTTTATTTACAACCAGCCACTGCAGAGATCAGGCAGCCAAAGTGGGCTTGGTTTCCTCGTCCCTGAGGCCAAGAGACAAAGACCAAGTTCCACCGCCATCAGAGATTGTGTGGTTTACCTGGCATCTAATCATGCAGGTTAAAGGATGAACAATTTAGCCTTTAGCTTAATATTAGGTGTTTTTTTTTTTTTTTTTTCAGAAATAAAATGTAAAAATGAGTAAAAATGTATGAAAGTATCGGTAGTCTCATCTTAGAATACTATTTTACAGGAATAGTGAACCACTTCAAGAAGTCAAAATTCACCTTTAAGTCTTGAACAAACAAAACAACTTATTACTGATACAATTATTACCATAAAGTGCCTTGAGTGAAAACACTGTAAGCAGTAGGTTTAGACAACAGCTCTGAGTGTGAACATTTTTACTTTTTCACATAAATATTCTAATATTCTAATAGCTGAAATGTATGCTCGTCATGCAGCACAATCATATGTATCTGTGGTGAAAACTTAAACTAAAATATGTCAAAAGTAATTTAATACAAACTAGATGTAAGCCCAGTGTTAAAAACAACTATCAAAACTTGGACACTAAATTGTTAGGGATTAAAAAGGACAAATATAAACATAATTAGACACATTAAGCGAGCCAAAGTTTTAAATATTTTAACTGTAATAGTGAACATCAAACACTAGGTGGAGATTGCAGCATTATTTGAATAAATAAATAAATTAATTAATTAAAGAGGCAGAGGAGGCAGCTTTGAGAAATGATAAGAACAGGCAGGAAAAAGAATAAACACTAGAAGCAACTGAAGTAAAATAGATGTGAGTAATTGCAGAGAAGCTGCAAAGGCTATGATGAAATGACAAGTTTACTCAGTGAGGTTGAACCCTCTCAAAGAAACAAACACCAGGCAACAGTTTTCTTCCTGTAATGCAAAATTTGTACTTTATCTGGACACTGAATGAAAGATGCTGCCAGTGCTCCTAGAAGAAAAATAAATAAATACAAAGTAAAAAAAGACGTCAAATACAGCCGAAGCCTTTAACGATTGCCAATTTTTGTGGGGTGGAGATTCAAAGAGCCTGGGGCAGAAAAGATGGTCAGAAATATGCAGCGTGGGAACACAGATTAATCTAATTGGCTTAAAGACGCTAGTGTGGGTAAATAAGTGTGCACAAGTGGGTTAAAACGAACAAAACTAATAAAAGGGCAGATAAATTAGGAAACATTATAATATATTAGTGAGATTCCATTCAGCTATCCTTGTTTCAAAATGGATAATGCATGTTCTTTGTCAAAACAAACCTGTTGATTTTTATTGAACAACAAGTAGCTATTTCAATATTTTATGAGGATAAACTCAACCATTAAAAAAAAAAAAAAAAAAACTGAATGAAAACGATTTGTGCTTGAAACACAAATATTACATTTAACAGCAAAAACTCAATGTTAGCACTTTTATGCTCTTGGCTCTATAGAATATCCTGACAAGTCAAATCCAAACTCCTAATCAGAACATGTTTGGAACAGCGTCATCATCCCAGAACGTTAAACTTAATTAGAAGGAGAACAGCTGAGCCCTGTGAGATTTGCAGTAATAAAGTGCTTTAGAGGGGAGCGGCACAACGTTTGACACTCGTCATTAAGATCACCACACGTGAAAGAACATGAAAACCTTAATAAATGTATTATTAAAGTTACCAAATATATAAAAAATAAAATTATAAATACGTTTTTTTTTTTCTATTTAAATCGAACATTCTTCAGAGCTACACTGATTTGTGCTTTCCCTCTTTCATGCCTTTCAGGTGTACAGATATAGATTTGGGTATTTTGGTGTCATTAGTTGGGAAAGCAGGATAACATCTGTAAAACTGAGTGATACATTTTTATTTTATCTGCAAACATGAAAAAAATGTCAATTTTTGAAGTGACATTTGCCCACTGGTCATGTCAAAGTAATGACAGAAGTATCCAAACTTTGTTATTTTTATACAAGTAGGATCCACAGAGTTTTACTTAAAGCAACAGTTCATATGTTGAAGTCAGGTTATGTAGAAAGACTGTGGATAAATAATCTAATTTGAAAAATCTCTGTTTGTAAAATAAAGTTTAATTCTGACTGGACCAGAAGTGGGTCAAGACCAAAGTGGATTGCTTCCTAAACAACTTCAAATGAAAAATGTGAACATAATTGTACAGGTGGTCCTCGGGTTACGTTGGAGTTCCGTTCCTACGGACTGAACGTAACCCGATTTGAACGTAACCCGGAATTGAAAACACGTGGCGAACGTAAGTC
>JARVGQ010000737.1:17880003-17897121 GCA_031762355.1 Hypsolebias martinsi | reverse complement strand
ATATACACACACACACACACACACACACACACACACACACACACACACACACACACACATACAAGTACAAAGCAGCAAAATGCAGTGTGGCATCTAACCATAGTGCAATGAACAGTAAGTGCAGATTATTGTACTTTGTATTACTGTACTATGAACAAGATACAGATATGTGGGGAGGATATAGAATACTGTATATGAATGTGCTATGTACACAATATACAGATTGGCATGCTGCAGACCCATGTACAGATTAAAGTGTTATAAATATGGTCCTCATCCTGGTCCTCGAGTGCCACTATCCTGCATGTTTTAGTTGTTTCCCTCATCTTCAGCAGGTCACTAAGCTCTGCAGAAGCTTGTTGATCACTCATTAATCCACATGAAGTGTGTTAAAGCAGACAAACATCTAAAACATGCAGGCTATTTGCCATCGAGGACCAGGATTGAAGGCCACTGCTCTATAAGTGTGCCAGTATGGACAACTTGTGAAAAGACAAAAGTCTTTATGAGAGAAAACAAGTCCATTCAGACCAATGTTACAGTTGCAAATGTAAAGCTAGGAAAAGAGTCTGACCTACCTCGTAGATGCACACTAGTACCCTGTAGACCAGAGCAACCACCATCATTTTCTGCAGGTCCTCTGTGGATGTGTTCTCATCAAACTCCTCCACAATAAAGTGGGTGACGAACTTGGTGATGTCCCTTAAAAGAGGAGACAGTCACTGTTGAGTGGTACAGTTTGGCTCCAACATTGAACTAATCAGATATGCAAAGTTGCACAGCTGACCGACTTTCTTCAGACACTAATTTAAAGAAGGCTTTACTCACTTCATACCGCTCAGATGCATGATCCACAACACAATAGTGGCTTTCACACAAAACAGGATGAAGAAGTCGACAGTTTCTGCAAGGAACCTCAGGAGAGGAGAAGGAATTGTGTACTCTCGCCCTGTAAATTATGTGTAAAGGCAAATAATGGGATTAATTCATGAACTCAAGACAGTTGTTGATTGAAAATCTAAACACTGGAAGACCAACTTAAAGAGGAACTTACCCCACTCTGAAACGATAGCTCCGCCCCAAGACAAGATTTAAAAAAAATGCAAAAATGTATGTTTAAAAATGTATGTTCTATTCTAAAAACTTAAACTAACACTAAATCTAAATACACTATGAAAATCTATACAACTAAATAATCTAAAGTACCTAACTTACAAGACTAAGCTAATAATAAATACTGCTAACCTGAAAATGATATCAACCAATACTCAAAATGCTATTGCTAATGCTATGTTGCTATGGTTAATCCAACTGCCATCTCTGTGGGGGAGGGGCTCAGTTTTATACTCAGCCAGGCTGTGACAACGGAGTGCCCAGACACGTCAGAGTGACCAGTCGTTGATCAATAGGAAAATTAGCTGCAGTACCACAGTTCAACCCATAGAGGGAGTGTAAACACGTTTTTAGTCCAAATATTGCCGATTTGAACAAATACCACAAAAACATGAAAATGAACACAGACATAGTGCTATATAACATTTTACACACATTCCAGGGAGTTTATCAGCTAAAAAAAGTTAATTTTAGGGTAAGTTCCTCTTTAAGGAGGACTTAATATAAGCTTGTTTCTACCCGCTTCCCTTTCCACCCCTGACCCAGGTTAAGGCTTTAAGAACCGCACACATGAAGGGAAGTGGGCCGACGGGGTCAGCACCGCACCTGCCTGACGAGGAGTCCCGGTCTGCTGCTGGGCTGACCGGGCATCAGTCTGAGCTCCACCCGGGCGAGGAGCGGGGGACGTCGGGGGTCCAAAGGGAGGATGGCCGTACCAGTTCCGCGAGTCAAACATTCCATGTCTGCTGTCGGAGCTTGAGGCAGGTGCAGCCGGTGTCTGAGCGCTTGTGTGCGGCGGAGGAAGACAGGAGAAAGCCGAGAGCGCGGCCGAGCTCTGCGGGCTGACATTCCCCCAGTAACAGTGCCACATCCACCGCTGTAACTGCGCGCAGTACTCCGTGGTGACGGTGCTCCGGACCCGTTTTGTGTCCGTTTCACGGCTTTTGTTACCGGTCATATCTACAAACAGGGCCGAAAAACTTCACGAGTTGACCCAGTTTATCAATGACAATATTTTTACGTCCACACGTCGTTTCTCCTCTGCTGCCTGGTCTTCAGTTTAATTAAGTAGGTAGAGGAAGCTGTCAACTCCGGCTAGCTAACTCTGTTTGTAAAGACAGGGGTTTAACGCAGCGTTATCGATTAAAATGCCACAAATACCCAAGTAACGACAGTAAAACACCATAATATTCAAGCAGAATTAACTATAAATTCAAAACTAATGTCGTAATTTACACACAAGCCGTAAAAAGATGTAATTTAATTCACAAAACAACTTGCAACCCCCTCCTTTTCCCTTAATGGTATGACCCGGTTAGTGGCGCCTGCTATCAAGATCAGATATTAGAAGAAAGACGATTTTATATGTACAGTATCAGTACAGTATTTGAATGTATTTTTGAACATTTGTTAAGAAAATAATGTTGTTTGTATAGATAAAAAGGTACATATTATTTTATTTTACTCATTTATATATACATCTATTTAACTCTTTTTTTAAAACCTTTTTTTTAGTTTACTTTGTACATAAGGGGTGTTAAGTTGCACAGTCAAAAATTAACATCAGTATTTTGTTTTATTTAGCTTTTAATAAGAAAAAAATAGGATTTTTTTAAAGTTATATTTCACCATGTTATTCATACATTTATAAATGTCATAGTTCCCAACTAAATATTTAATTTACAAGATAAATATTTAGTTTACAGACTAAATATTTATCTTGTAAATAAAATATTTAGTTAGTAAGCTAAATATTTAGGTGTAAATTAAATATTTAATTTATACCTAAATGTTTATTTTACAAACTAAATATTTAGGTATGAATTAAATATTTAATTTACACCTAAATATTTAGTTTACTAACTAAATATTTAACTTGGAAGTTAAATATTTAGTTTGTAAACTAAATATTTATCTTGTAAATGAAATATTTAGTTGGGAACTATGACATGTATAAATGTATGAATGGCTTTTAAAAAAGCTAAATAAACCTAAAATATTTATGTTAATTTTTGACGGAACAACTTTACAAACGGCACCCCATACATTGATTGTAAGACATTTACACCAATAAAAAATATACATAAAAATAACTGCTATCAAGACGTCTGCATTTTTCTCTGTTTATTAGAATTATAAGCACAATTTATTGATTTTTTTAATTGATTTATTTTTTATTGTTTTTATGTGTCCGAACTCTTCTGATTCAAATGAACAAAATACTGTACTAATGTAATCAAACCTACCAGTTAATCACAATAGTTTATATCAGGTGTGTTAAAATAAGGCACAATCTAAAACATGCGGGACATCGACTGAGACATATGGCTATGTGAGAATAAAGCTAACCAATACAGAAAGGTGGATTAAAATCTTAAATTGAATTTTAAATTACATAGTATTTTCTGCAAACATTTGTGAATGTTGTCTTGAATATCTGCTTTAATCTACTGGTGAGGCTGGAACTGCGTTGGTCAAGCCAAAAGAAAAACACACTAACTAAAAGCCAAAAATAAGAAGGGTTAAAGGTAACCACTGCAGCAGCTAAAAGCTAAAAGTTGCAAAAATCTTGCTCAATATAGCAAAATACTAGCTCAAATAAGCAATAAGCTACTTTGTAAGTAAAAGCTAAAAGCTAGCTAAAAGCAAAATGGAGCAAAAACACTAGCTCACATAAGCAACAGGCTAAAAGCTCAAAGTTGCAAAAGCTAGCTAAAAGCATAAAAGAACAAACTGCTAAAAATAAGCTAGCTAAAAGTAACAAAATGAACTAGTGAAAGCTAAACGCAAAGCATGTTTGAACAAGGACAATTTGTTTGAAGAGAAAACACGTTTTTTTTAAATCGAAATCATATTTAATAATAAACTATAATATTTTGTAATGTATAAAAATTAGCAAGTGCCCAATCAACGGAATGAGCTGAATGTTTTGGTATTTGAACGGCTAAAAACTGTACTGTATTCAGAATTAGTTTTACTACAAATAAAAACACACGTAAAAACAGGAAAACAGTATGAATGCTGCAGCATTTGCGGATTCCAAATTATAATGTTCTGAGTCATCTTAATGGTTAATTCAGTATATTTTCAATATATTATAATATGTTTGTGTGCATGGTCAATATGGGACAGCACGGTGGCTCAGTTGGTAGAGCTGCTGCCTCTCAGCGAGCAGGTCGCCTCGCATCAAATCTCGGCTGGAGGCCCCTCTGGGTGGAGTTTGCATTCGCTCTCCATGCTGCAGTTTCTCTGGGTACTCCACTTTCTTCCCACAGACCAAAAACATGCATGTTGTCTCGTTTGTCTCTACGTGGCCCTGTCAATATTTGTAGCTAACCTGTTCAATATGAGGTTAAACGTCTTTCCTCTTGGTCCAAAAGCTAACAGAACCTCTCGGACCCCACCAGAGAGCAGCAGAGGACTGTTTTCCAATGTCATTACATCACATGAAACCATCCATTCATCCATCCATCCATCCATTATATTTACTCGCTTCTTCCCTTTCAGGTCGCGGGGGTCACTGGTGCCCATATCCAGCAGTCACTGTGCGAGAGGCGGGGAACACCCTGGACTGGTTTCCAGTCCATCACAGGAACACATATTAGAGACAAACAACCATTCACTCCCTCACTCACACCAACGAGCAATTAGTTACAAATCAACCTAACATGCATGTTTTTGGTCTGTGGGAGGAGACAGAGTAATCTGCCTTGTTAGGTTTTCACATCTCTACATTTAAGACCATGAGTTGCCCCCATTCTGTTGCTTTTTATTCATGGTGAAAGGTTCTGCTTATGTGCCTGCTTATACAAAAAAACGCTAAACGACGCTCTCTGATGGCCAGATGATGCAGAAGTCTGCACCAAGAGGGAGAGGTATGCCCAGAACCCATGCTGGAATCCCAAATATGGCAACCTAGTGACAAATCAGTCATATGGACCACAGGTCACCTGGGGTCAACTAATCAGAACTGTTAAAGCTGACATTTGTCATAAAAGGATTTTACTCTCCCAGTCATGTGTTTCCCCTCTTGCACACATATATGATTTTTTTTTTTTTTTCCTCCTTCTCCATCACTCTTCCCTCTCTCGGTCCTTTGCTGTGATTAAAGGGTGAAGGGGTGCGTTGCATTTGCTGACTGGGCTGGCCTGACTCTGTGGGTTAGGCATCAGGCTCTGCCAGTTCTACGCAATTGTGCCGAGGCCGCTGAATGGAGCCAGTGAGGCGGACACCAATGAGCCTTATCCCGGTCCAAAGAGGACACACGATGACTGTGCCCAAAAGTAATCGTGTCCGAATAAAAGCTGAGTCTGGCAAATGCTGAGCCCAATTCCACCCCCCACCACCATGGACACTGTTTTGTCACTTTGTCTTTATTTGATGCTCTCATACTTTAAATTTTTGACATTTTTTTTTTTCTGCCCACTTGTCTGCCTAGAGAGTTTTGCACCACGTCTTGTGTGGTAATACGCACCAAAAGAGACAGGAATGCATTTATCAAGTTAAAAAAAACGTCCACAGAGGTGATAAAGTCTCTGTGAAACAGGTTGCTGTGTCTGAACAGGATGTGTACCAGGCTCCCAGACAGACGTGCGCCGATGGAGCAAGGTCATCAAACGAGCCAACACAAAGTTTGCAGACAAGCTTGGGCTTTGAAAGTTGTATGTCCCATTAAAACCATTTAAATTCATGTGCAAAGCAAGTACTAAGGTGTTTTGTTGATTGTAAATCTGATCTTCCAATTGACTAAAAGATTATGTCAAAATTTTAATAAAAATAAATCTGAGATTCTTAGTCCATCTGCATTTCTTAATAAATTCCCTACCCTTAAAGAAGAGACATTCTGGTACATATCAGACAAAAATAAGCTCTGATGTAGAGAATTATCCATGAGGCAAACATTCTGCTGGAGGTGCCCCAAAAGCAACGCATCATTTCCAAATGGATGTCTAAAAACCACAATCAGACGTCCTATCCTCTGGTTTCCAGCAAAAAATTTGTCTCAGATTGGAAATACAACAGTGTTTTCCCCTATATCTGCATTCATGTGTATGTCTGTTAGTAAAATATCTCATGAACCGCCAGACAGACTTTAAAGAGACAACACAATTCAATGATTAAAAAAAAAAATTAAATACTGATAGCTCGGTCATTTTAGAGATACTTTGAGCTAAAATTTCACATGGTAGTAGTTGAGAGTCATCCACAACACATACTCGGACAGTATTGCGTGACAATGCGCCTAACGTTGTTTTTGAGGTTTAATTTAGCAACATGAGATGATCTTAGTCCAAAACTCTGGCGACATGCTTTCCCACAGGGAACACCAGGATTATATCTGAGAACGGGTCTTGAGAATGGTTCTGATTGGTTTGAAAAGATACCCAGGAGTCGCTGTGCGAGAGGCGGGGGACACCCTGGACAGGTCTCCAGTCCATCACAGGGACACTTGGAGACAAACAACCACTGACTCTCTCACTCACGCCTAGGGACAATTTAGACCTCCAGATAAAATGTATTGTTCAGGTAAGTTTGCCAAAAGGCCCACTGGGTAAAATTCCACTTTTGCTCATGCGGGGACACAATCTTCAGGATCTTGTAGCGTTTCCAAACTGGCCTTTTGCCCAAATCCTAAACTATGCGCTGGTTTCAGCTCCTACTGCAGACAAAGGTTATGTCTGCAGCCTCGGAGCGAGTCCAGTGGGCCGCAGGTCAAAGAAATGAACAAAACGTTCATCACATGTCCAGAAAATTTAGGCGGGAGGGTTTACTCATATCCTGCATTTGGAGGGGGTGGAGGGACAACTGTCATGTGATTTATAGAAGTTACTGCAGTCGGTCATAATCCAACTGGGACAAATGGGACTGGGAGCGACCTCTTGAACTCACTGACTTGCTTGTCCTCCACTCTTCTATTGAATACAACTTTATGCAGCTGAAACATCTAAATATGTGTTGGAGAAGAGTGAGGCAGCAGAAGGATGTTCTTTCTTTGGCCTAAACAGCAGAAATATTTCGGTTAAATGAAGCAAGCCTGAAAGCCAATTACCTAAATTATGTCTGCTTCTCTGGAGCTCCGACAGGAACACCCATGGAGAGAACAGGAGTACAACTTCTCGCCGACAAGCAAAAACCTCCCGTCTCCTTATTCCTTCATCCCTCGCCTAAGTCTCTTTATTTCCTGCAGCTTTTCCTGCTGCTGGTGGTGAGGAAGTGCGCTCGTGTAACAGTACCAAATCCTCCTCTTCCTGTCCTAAAATGTTGGCTTTCTATCGGCTCTTGCATCATCTTGGATTGGGTTGACTCCCAGCTGTAGATGTATGTCCAGCGGTTAGTTTCTTTAAAATCTGTTCAGTCATCAAACTGTGCAGACAAACGGACTCACACACCATCAGACAATCAGGCAGTAACAAAAACCTTTACATTACTGTTGGTTTTGCATTATTAGCACTAATACAGACACTATATTAGTGCACACTCATTAGAAATGTTATATTTTGGCTGTCAAATTCAAATCCTACTTCTAACCTACAAAGCTCTCAACAACCTAGCTCCATCTTATATTACAGATCTTGTTGTACTGCTCAGTGGTTAGCACTGGATTCAATCCGCAGTTGGACCTGAGGTCTTTCTGAATGTTTCTGTTCAGTGCTCTGAGATGACTTCTCTTGTGATTTGGCGCTTTATAAATGAACTGAATTGAAAATTGAAATGTTATAATATTTTGACTGGAAATGCTACTGCTGCTTTCATATAATAATTTTTTTAAAAATCAAAATAACTGCGTAGTGTTTGTTCATTCATTTATTTATTTATCTATTATTAACCCGGCAAATCCCACTGAGATCACAGATCCTTTTGGCAAGGGAGGCCTGAGCCTGAAGGCAGCTAGCATGCATGGTTTTGGACCGTGGGAAAAAAAAAACACAAACATGAGAAGAACGTGCAAATTTCACACAGAAAGACCCCAGGTCCAAACATTTTCCCTATGAAGGAACAGTGCTAACCACTAAGCCGTCTTTTTGCCCAATAATGATGCAAATTTGTTTGCAAGTGCAAAAAGTGGCACTCCCAGCTCAGCCTGGAGTTGTTCTGAAGGGGCTTGCATTTTAAACAAGAAATAAATGAATATTTCAAACAGTTTGGGACACCTCAGCCTTAAATTCAACATGTGGTGCTGTTGTCAGAGCCAGGAAGGAGCCACACGGCTCAGTTTATGTGCTGCAGAAGACACCACAGGCTTCTGCCGGAAGACAGACCCCCTCTGTTTTACCTCACGACACAGCAAAACCGTCTGCTGCCCTCGTGTTGGGCGACACAATCAGTGAGATTTCAAAGAGTTTCACAGGACGAAGCCACAGAACAGCGAGGCCTTGTTGAGGTTTCTGTGCCATAAATATGCAGTCCCAGACAAACACAGACGTGCTGACCTTCTGCTGCAGGTGGGATGGCTTCTCTGGCTTGATATTTTAAAGGTCAGACTATGTTGTTTGTCTGCCCTGGACTCAACGGTTCATAGTAATCTCTCTCTCTCTTTTTTTAACACATTAGGTCAACACAGAAAATTAAGACGCACACAAAATTTCAAATGTTTTACTTTAAAAATGTACACATTTTCTGTTTTCAGACCAGTAAGACCCGTTTGTCTGGAGATTGAAAACATAGCATCTCCTCAGCAGAAAACCTTTTAGATATTTCATCGACATTCACTCCTGTCATGAATAACTTGAGAGATTTGGCAATAAATCTTAAAGTGCGTCTCCTTGTGCAGAAAACAGTTAACAGTTAGCGCAGTAGCGGAGCAGTAACTTTACACAGACCGCTCTGATCTTACCGGAGAACAGGACCGAGAGTCTGCACCTTAACGGGAAATTTGAATATACAAAAACAACAATAGGTCATCAGGAGAGTTGGCCTGACGGACACTTGGCGACATGCTGTAGGCAACAGGCACTTCCTGACCACGCACTCCTGAGATAACCTCAGGCCTTTGCTAGTTGGGAGGAAAACGGAAACCATTAGTCAGAGGCTGACCCTCCTGCAAGCTGCTCGTAGACGAGACAGCTAAAACCCAAACAGCAAAACATCTTCCAGTCCTTCAGGGAGGACCACAAACTGTTTTCTAAAGTTAATTTTTCTCACCCACCGCCAAAAGTAGGGAGAGAACAAGATGGCCACCACAACTAATTAACCCTATAGGAAGCATAAAACTGGTTAAAACTCAAAACAGATTCATGTATATTGAGCAAAAAAAAAAAAAAGCTGAATAATTTAAAGCATACAGTATACTCCAAGCTGTTTACATCTTTGCATAAAACTTTGGGGGAAAAAACCCATTAAGGACAACCCTGTCTCTCTGTTAGCAAAATATCTCATGAACCACTGGATGGGTTTTAATTTAACATTCAGAAAGCAATCATTAGATTAGATTAGACATTAGATAGCCACCTCAGCTAATCAAATTTAGCAACACAAAAGTAGCTTGAACTCAGATATTGGACTTTATTTTTTGTTTTTGGTGTGGTAGTAGCTGAGAGTCACCCTCAACCTGTATTCTGAGCACTAACACACAAAATTTCTCAATTTGGCATGAGATTGAACATCATGTCACTTATAAGGTTTGACCGGAATCTGCTCTGTCTCTCCTCTGTGTGAAATGACTTAAAACTTAAGGGTCTAGCATTCCGGGCAGCATGGTGGTTGGTAGAGCTGCTGCTTCTCAACGAGAAATTCAAGTTCAAGAATTTTTATTAGTCAGTAGGCGCATAAAACATCTACACTAAAGACATCGAGACATTAAAATAACAGTACAGAGATCACCATTGTTCATTGAGAAGCCTGATCTCTACAGGGATGAATGAGTTTTTCAGTCTGTTCATCCAACATCTGGGCAGCAGAGACCTGCGTCCAGATGGAAGCAACCTGAACTCACCATGGAGCGGATGATCAGGATCTGCCAGAATCAGCCTGACCTTGTTCACTGACTTCACCTTGTCAGTGAGGTTCTGTAGGGCTATGCCAGCAGTTTTGCTGCACATCCTGACCACCCCCAAGAGAAAAGTTAACCGGATAGAATCCGGGCCCAGAGCCTTTCTGGGTGGAGTTTGCATGTTCTCTCCATGCATACGTGGATTTTCTCTGGTTTCCTCCCACAGACCAAAAACATGCAAGTTAGGCTGATTGGTAACTAAATTGTTTGTTGGTGTGAGTGAGAGAGTGAATGGTTGTCTCATTTGTCTATGTGTCCCTGTGATGGACTGGAGACCTGTCCAGGGTGTCCCCTGCCTCTCGCACAGTGACTGCTGGATATGGATGCCAGTGACCCCCGTGACCCGAAAAGGAAGAAACGGGTAAAAGATAATGGATGGATGGAAGGTGTAGCATTCCTTGAACGCTGGACCTTTAAATCAGATTAAGCTGTGTGACTCCTAATCCGAGGTCTGTGGGTTTACAGCTGTTAGACTTGACATCTGTGTGAAACTCACCAGGACAGAAACTCACTGCTTTTTCTTTGATGCACAGCTGAACGTAAAAAAAAATACATAAAAAAATTACAAGCACGCTGTGTGCAAGAGTCAGATTTTCCTTAATACTATCAAAAATAAATAAATAAAAGCAGAAGCCTTGTGTGAGACACACACTGGTGACTTACAGCACATTTAAGACATCAAATACCATTTCCTGACTCGTTTTCGTTTAATTCAGCATTTCTTTATCGGTGTCCGAGCAAAACACAAGACAAAAAGACAAAGACTGAGCACACATTCTTGTCTGAGCGTAAATATATGCCGTGCTTCAGGATATGGGCTGCACTGCTCTCAGGGGAGCGCCATTGTGCGTATCGGGATTAGTTCGCTTTAAAGATTTCCACCATCCTTCCTCCAGGCTTTACAATCACTCGCAGGGGCCTCATGCTATGCTAAACTCTGACAGGAACTCCTGCTGGGATGACTTGAAAAACAGTCTCCGCAAAGCAAAAACATACTTCCTCATATGCACCATGGAGGGCTTTGGATGTTGTTTTTTGAGTCTATGAGCTCTTCTTTTGGGGCCATTGCTGTAACGTCAGCATCATTCTAAAGCTACAACAGAACAGTCTCAATCTGAGCCCATGCACAATGGCCGAGGCGGATTTGCTTCCTTGTCCAGGAGGTAAATTTACTTTTAGGTACAAAAACTGTGTTTTGTTGTGAGTCTCTGGACCAAAGCAGGCGTTGCTCTCAAAGGAAACTCAAGCTTGCAGCTACAACTTGGAGAGTCGTGCAGACGTAGCTAGAAATCAGGGAAGAGAAAAATATGCTCAAAAAAATAAACACACATTTAGTCTCTCCAGCTCCGGAAGCTTTAGTCATTTGGTTTCCTCCTTTTTTTTTCTGTTTTTACAGAGCATGTCTGCACCTTCATTTACAAAGATGTACCTTGTCGGAAAGCACCGTGCACGCCCACATCTCTGCAGCACCAGTTAACTTAACGGTGCATGTTTTTGGACAATGGGAGGAAACTGGAGAGCATGAAGAAATCCCACATGTTCACAAAGAAAACATACAAACAGCACTTTAAAAAAAGGCTCCCCCAGCTAAGATTTGTTGGATTTGAACCAGGATCACTCCTTATTGTCTGACTTTCAGGTTCTGCATAAAGGCAGAGACGCATATAGGATTGTTTTGAAGGTGCACCCATTTTAGGGTAACATAAATTAGTAAAGCTCAAAATACAAACTAAAATGACACACATATTTAATTAAAGGTGTGTTTTTCTGTTGTAGAGGAGTGATCTAAAAGTTTAGCCAAGTCCAACGAAGGGTTTGTTGAGTTGAGTCATCCAGGCAGAGGGCAACATAGCTGAAGTGGGAGGGAACAAACCACTGCTAACAAGGGGAATACAGAGTTTTGTGGGACACAACGGAGCAAAACAGAAAAAAATGAGGGTCAGCAGTGCCAGAGTTGTGATAATTATTGTATTTGTATGACAATTTTGCCATCTGTATTATCAATAACTCCAAAAAAATCCCATAATATGCAATAATCTGATTGCTTTTAATGCATGGCCAAATTAACGTATCACCAAACACAATTAGGACGTCATATCCATATATACGTTAACTTGATTATGCAACATGTCTTGTATCATTTTGTTTTTCCAGTCTGACTGATACTGTTGACTTTTCAGTGCTGGCAGGTGGCTCATTTGACAAATTTTGTGTATGACAAATTTCTCAAAATATGACAATTTTAAGCCGCTCATGCGATACTAACATTTCCAGTGTGGCAACACTGAAAACATGGTAACAACGACAGAATGCTAATGTAGCAAAAAAAAAAAAAAAAAAACTACCGGTACTAATTTTTTTGACTTAAAAGCTTATTAGTTTGGTCATTTTTAAGTATTTTCTGTCAAATAGTTCTCAACAATTAGCTCCTTATTAGTCAACAAGTACAAAGTATGGAGAAAAGGGCAGCAGTGTTCCTCCAGGCTAGGCTAACGGCTAACACATTTGCTATGTAACAAAAATGCTCGTTTGAGAAAATAGCAACAAACTATACAAATGGTGTCATTTAAAAGTGCAACATAATCTAATGTAACTCTAACAAGGTTGAGTCAGGTCCTCTGGACGGATTCTTCTCGTTGAAATGTTTCGTCTTTTAGCCACGCAAAAGGAGTACCATCAGCCTAACGACTGATCGCTAGTGCCCTGATGGCCGCTTGCTATTCACAGAGGGCTGAGCGATACTTTCAGTAACAGCATTGTAAGAGGGGAGCAAGTGGACACGGAGGCCAACTAATGCACAACTAGTTTTGGTCGTCACCAGAGAACCAGTTGAGTCACTATGAGAAGGTGATATTTATAAGACTGAGTTTATTGCAGCGCCTCAGACTGAAGAAGTCTTTAGGATAAAAGCCGAAACGTTTCAACAAGAAGAATCTGTCCAGAGGACCTGACTTAACCTTGTTAGATTTATCTACCTGGACTATTGAGCATGCATCAGGATGATAATGTAACGCTCTTTCCCACCAGTATGTTTTTTTTTATTACACTGGGATTTGTTTTAAGCCTGGAAGTGTATATAAAGTCTATAAAGCCTAGCCTGGAGGAAACCTGCAAGTATTTTGGTCAGGATGAAGGGGTTTGTAGGGAAAGCAGAGAGAAAAGAGACAGTTTCTCGGCGACAGTGAGTATCTACAGCTTGTGTAACACTCAGTAGTTGAAGTCAAAATGTAGTTGTCTTTATTTCTGGATTGCATGGATCAAGTCTTGTTGCTCGGCAACCAGCCTCCCCGGCAGCCCCGCCGGTCTGGTATGAGTCCAGGTGCCATATGGATCCTGCAGAGCCAAGTTGAGATCATGTGTTTTTGAGCGAACGCGGAGACAAGCTTCAAAGAAAAGAGCGCCGGTGGAGGCTGACCTCGGGGTCAACCCCACCCCAAAAGAAATTCAAGAACGTTAAACGGGAGCAGGAATTTTCTGCTGAGTTTTCCGTAAACGTCAAAGTCATGGAGACTTCGTAAGTCATTGGGAGAAGGTCGATGCAAAGTTGCAAGGAACGTCAACTTTTTGTTATTAGAAATTTGTTGCTGCAACGGTTTAAGTTGTCTTTTAAATGTCAGGGTGCAGTTTATAGTTGAAAATGGTGGTCACGTTTTGGATTTTTGACTTTAACTTGACCAGTAAAGCCCTTATGAAGAAGCTTCAGACATTTTTTGGACAAATAAAACTGTATGTAGAAAAATATGTATTTGTTTACTGTAACTTTCCACTGTTATTTTCCTAATCAGGCATCAAAAACACACAATCCAAAAAAAAAAAAAATTCTTTCTTTTGATGTGAAAATGAACAAGAACAAATGTACCCCTGCTCTGTGCTTTACATATTACATTATTGTGATGGAAACCTTTTTCAGTTTGACAAACTGGAGCATCATTACTTAATCAACGTGCATTCACACATTATTTGCTCCCTGAAACATAGAACAAGTAAAAATTAAGATGCAACTCGTTCTCAGGCAATGATGAACACATTAAAAAACATAAACAAAACTTATAATGAAGACAGCTTAGATATTTTAACTGTGGATAACTATCCTTTTTTTAATTATCTTTTATTTAACCAGGCAAATCCCACTGCGATCACAGATATCTTTTACAGGGGAGCCCTGGACCTGACGGCAGCCTAACATGCATGTTTTTAGACTGTAGGAGAAAATTTACGCAAAAATGAGGAGAACATGCAAACGCCATACAAAGACACCAGGTCCAGACCAGGGATTGAACCCAGGACCTTCTTGCTGTGAGGCATCAGTGCTGACCACTAGGCCACCATGCTGACAGGGGTAAGTAACAAGCAATAAATATCTTACTGTAAACAACCACATATTTGGAGAAATAAAGTTTGCATTTGACTAGAATGATAAGCTAACTGCTAGCCTGAGTGGCACCAAGACCTAAATGGATTGCTGTCATCTTAAAAAAACTCCAGTCCTAAAAATTTAGTAGCCATTTGTGCAAGTGGTACTTTATAAACCTTTACACTGTTAATCTCATGTTAAGTAGTTGTTTGCATGTAATTTTGTGAGCATTTGTAAGCCCAAACAGAAGCAAAAGCAGCTAGCTTTTAGCAACAAGGGTCACCTTTAGCAGAATTATTATAATATTCTGGATGGGAAATACAAAACTAATGAAGGTTTATAGAACAGTGTTCACATATTTATAGCATTCCCATTCCATATTTATCAAAACATAAAATAATGCATTCCTCGTAATATTTTTTTCTTGTTATTTTTATCAATGGATGGATCGTAACTACTAAACTTTCAAGTTTTATGTTAGTTCACTAGATGATGCTCCACTTTTATAACTGAGGGCCTCTGTGAAATCTTCCCCGAAAAAAATATGTTTTTCTCGCCCAGTCGCTGCAGAGTCCCGCCTCTCATCTCATCCTACAGAATCATTTTAGTTTGGATGTAAAGAGCAAAAACTACGGAAGAGGATTATTAGCGCCACAGTGTAATTTTTTCTCTTAATTCTGAATTTAAAAAAATCTGACTTCTGAGCTTAATCTGAGAATTTGGACTTTAATCTTGAAAATAATGTGGTTGTTTTTTCCCCTGACGAGCATGAATGTCATGTACGGTAGTTTCCATGCCAGGCCACTGTGATTGTTGTATTTCAACGACACACATGTGCACACAGTTAACACCAGTCCCGAGCATTAAAACAGTTACTGTACATACAAAATGGTGAATACACATGCGGCCATTTGGGCCAAGGGTGAAGATGGCTTGCTCCTTGTACATTGAAAAGGGTGATCAGCACAAACAGCACTCTGCTCACTGCCATTGTCACTCTTGTTCCTCTTCTTGCACAAGCACAGAAACCGTGCAATTTCACACTGAGGTAGAATTGCATTTGGGTCTAAAAATTCTGGCTCGTTCCGGCCAGAGCCTGTAGTTTTTGGGGGGTTTTCCGAACCTGACTTGTCCCGATCATTTAACTGTAATTACAGGCCCGAACCCGGAAAAAAAAAACTGTCTTTTTTTGTTTTTATTTTTTTAAGCTTTTACTGCTTTTGTAAGCAAATCAGTTTTACATATTTTAAAAACACATTTCAAAAAAGGGAAGATAAAAGATTTCTTTTTTCACCAAATGGATATTTACATACAAAACGAACAGCCAAAAAAATAAAATAAATAAATAAATAAATAAATAAATCAACTCTAAAGATAGGCTATTATACAGATGAGCAAATATATTTTTGAGCAAAATTATTTGGAAAAAATAGAACGAGGCTATTTTAATTAAACGCGCTGCTTGCTTCAGCTTTTGTAAATGTTGCCACTTCCTTCACCACAGATGACAGCAGGTGCAGAGACGCGCGTGGCCGGTGATCAGCTGATCCATCTGAGCTGGACTTTTTTTTTTTTTACCTCTTTCAAGCAGCCAGTCGGACCTGCCTCCTCCTCTACAAGTAGATTAATAATTTTATACTTTGTATTGTGCATTCTTATTTAGTTTCATTTGTGCTGTATGATTCGTAAAACCACAGCCCGAGACTGACACGGCCTGCCCATCCAGCGCATTATTTTAGCCTACACGAAGTGTTTCTAAGTTCCTCCACTTTGAGAACTGCATTCAAAAAGCGTTGGTCTTATAGAAAAAGGCTGCTGTTTTCATGCAGAGCAGCTGAAACGCAGCAGAAATACTATGGTTTCACTCACAAACGGTGTCATCAGGGCCCTATACAGCAGCTTTTCATGCACTGGTCGTCCATGAGGGGTCAGAGGTCATATAGCTAAAGGCCGTTCAGTATTTCATGGATGCTGAGCCTCGTTAAAGCACTTGAACATGAAAGGTGTTTGTGTTTAAACTGAGAACAGGCGAAGGACAAGCAGAGGAAGGGTGTCGACACTACAGCTCAAGTGGAGCTTCCCAGATGTTGTGATTAGGATGTGAGTTTGATCCTCTGAAGTTTCATGACACAGAGCAAGCCCCGCATCGAGCAGGTGTAGTCCTCTACCGGCTGTGAGAACACACGCAGGTAAAGTTCTCCAAACAGGGATTTTTCTCTGACATGTTTTGTGTCAGGGGTCTAAATTATCCCTCGTAAACCCTTTTAAGGTCAAAACCGACTGCCTGCTCATTGTGGCCATTTTGTACTTGGAAATGTGAGTGAGTGAGGACTTGATCTTTTAATTTAAAAATGAATTGAAGGTGATGTGTTGACGTATGCTTTGTCTTTATCAGTTTGTGATTTGATTCACTCTACTTACTTTTGGACTTTGTGAGTTACTGTACATCTTTTCAAAAAGGTAATAAAATTTAAATGGCAAAGCCCATCTTTATTTTGTGTATTTCTCTACATTAAATGTTCTAGATGACGCTAAATTCTCACAGCATATTTTTCATACTTTTTCCACTCCTAGTTTTCCCTTTCTGCAAATTTCCCAATTGTCTCTTGGAAAATCTGTAGTTTTTCATCTTTGAGCAGCAGAAAGAATTCTGAAAATCCTT
>JARVGQ010000737.1:17746374-17763225 GCA_031762355.1 Hypsolebias martinsi | reverse complement strand
GTTGGCAGTGGTCTTTCTGGATGCTCTTCCTGTCGCAGTCACAGAACTACCACAGCTCAGGGAGCAGATACTTTGGGGGGTGGGGAGGGGTTGCTTTTTTTTGGAGGGCCCATAGTGGGGCAAACGAGGGGCCTTTTATTTATTTTTTTTACGTTAACTTACAGCAGGGTCATTGTGCTGCAGGGAGGGGCTCCTGTGTTCTAAGAAAACTGACAATGTTGCCACGCTCTTTTCATAACTACTGTGAATTGTATTATCTCTTTAAAACCCAGATTTTACAACGGTTACCCCTCCAGGTGCTCTTCTTTTTTACACCCTGTCATGCTTTCCCTTTCTGTTTCAGTATTTTTACGACGAGGATGAAGAGGTGAGGAAGAAGAAGCCGAGGCACAAACTTCCTCCCAACGCCGCCATCCCCAGAGTAAGGAAACTGTCCTCCCCTCTGCCTCGACAACGTCCCCGTTCCCGTCTCCTCCTTCCTCTTCCTGTCTCTCGTGTCCTCCGTCTGTTTGTTTGGTCTCTAACGCAGTTTGTGGCTAACCTGATTCCTGCTCTCGTCCTTTCACACAAATTGGATTTGACTCGACGCCACGATCCTCCACTTGGCCTGCCGCTGGTCCCACCCCGTCTACTGCCCCCTCAGCCCGCCTCTCTCTTGTTTATGGTTTATTCATAAGGTTCAATCTGCTCTATATGAATGTCTTGGAAGAACGATATTCATGAATATCCACTAAGATACTAACTACATCCCTGCAGTACAGGAGCACTGGAGTTGTTACAATGCCAGAATTTAAAGTCTAATAGAGATACAAAAAACACGTTTTGATTCTGGAGGGGAAAGGACAGATTACAAACCTACTTTTTATCACCCGCGACTGAACAGTGTTGATGATGTAGATGACCACTGCAGCAAACTGACCTTAGAAAACACCAAAGTGTCTGTAACTCGATCAGTTCTACAGATATTGATCTACAGTTTGACGTGGTAGAAGCTGGATGTCGTTGACAATTAAAAAGTTAACCAAAATGGCTACCATTCCATCCTTTTTCACATCAATGGGATTTTAGTTTCAAACTGACATAAAAGGCGGCAGGCGATATGCATTTCTTCAAGGAATGCAGGGCCTTCAATTTTATAGTGTGAATGTTTATGAAGCACTCACACAATTGGGATTCATATTTCTTCCGTACGTTTTTCGGCAAAATTCTCATCCCGCAGTTTTCAAGCTATTTCAGCAAATCAAATATCAAAACGTTGAGCTCTTTCAGGACAATCCTCCTATAACTTTTGGTATTGGTGCAACTTTAGCTTTTTGAAATATTTAGCCTTTTCTGTCATTTTTTTTTCTTCATAGAAAATGAATTGAGCTCATTTTCCATCCTTCATATCTTTGGATGTGTTTACAACATTTTACTGCTCCTTTCACATTTTGTTCTGCGTCAGCTTCTTTCAGCTTCCTTGTGCAAATTTAATCTTTATTTTTCCAGCTACTTTCAGCTGTTTTGTGCTTCGTTTAGATTCTTTCTGCTATCTACAACAGTTTTGTGCTTTTTCTAACTCCTTTCTGCTAATTTCAGCTCATTATGTTCCATTTAGCTTTTTTCTGCAAGTTTTAGCCTTTTCTGCCATTTCTGCAACTTTTTAGCTGTTTTTGTGCTAAATTTACCTTTTTCAGCTAATTCCACTTTTTTTTTTTTTTAAAGCTAAATTCAGCTCCTTCCACTTCCTTCCGGTAGCTTAAGCTGCTTTCTGCCTTTTCAGCTATTTTTATTTTATTTATTTTCATTTTTTAGTTAATTTCAAGTTTATTTTAGCTAGTTTCCTAATTGTTGTGCTCATTTCTGCTTATTTAAACCAAATCCTAAGAAATGTGCGTTCTTTCTGCTGTCCTCTGCTAACTTAGGCTTATTCTTCCATTTCAGCTACATTTCAGCTGCTTTTAGCTCATTTCAGCTGCTTTTAGCTCATTTCAGCTGTTTTTCAGCAAGTTCTTCTGCAATAAGCATTCACGCTGCATTTTTGCAGGAAAAGCAATTTCTCTAGTTGCTATTGGTTTTTATAATAAAATATAAAGTTGCAGCCAATCCTGAAGATGTACGTCCGGTGCAAGCTGTAGAAGTGTTTCGTGTGGGGGGGCAGCAGGAGTTGGCATCAGGGCATTATTAATTGCGTCCTCCTGTGGAGCTCATTCAGCCACACATAACCACGTGCGCTGCTGCAGGTGGAAACGCAGACATGCTGAATATGAAAACACTCACTCTGACTTCTGGAGCATGCGGACACATAAATATGCACACGTCTCCAGAGTTCACCAAAAAGTCACTGTCTCTGCACTGGCTAATGGAAAATAGACAAGACCAGCACATCGCCTCTGAAAAGCTCCTCAGTTTAGATGAAAGCTTTTTTTTGCTTTAAAGAAGGTCTTTACGCTCCCAGATGATGTTTTCTCCCATAAAGATATTGATCTCAGTAAATATGTTCACTCCAAGGTTGCCTCTCCTTTCTTTCTTTAGCAGTAGCTGTTGTAAAAACAAACATAAAACTACAAATGCACTAACTTAAAGCATTAAAAGAGCAGACAGGAGCAACTGGTGCCTAAACAGCCAGCTTAAAGAAATGTTTAGCTGATAAAACAGCCCGTATTTACCATTACGAGACCAGAACTGGAACTGAAACGGGAAAGTCATGAAGTTAATAAAACTGTGCTAAAATAAAATAAATGTAAGCTTAAGATAAAAAAATAAAAGAAAATCTAAAGAAAGTAAATATTTGCTGAAAATACATTTTATAGGCCTAATTTTTCTGTTAGCAAAACGTCATGTAAACCACTTTGACAGATCTAAATAAAACTCTCAGAAGGTGAGTCATTGGGTTGTGTACCTCTACAACTACCGGTAATTAACTTTTGGACTCCGCCTCATTCAAGATGGCCGCCCATCACTATTATTCAACCTTGACACAAAAGTTGCTCTAAATCAGCCATTCTTGTAGATACTGAGCTGAAATTTGGTGCGATAGTAGTTGAGATACACCCCAAGCACCAGCAGCTCTCAGTAGGCCTGTCGCGATAAACAATAAATCAATTAATGGCGCGATATATTAAAATGAGGTCGATAATTTTCATTTATCGGCTTTATAATTTCTTCTCATCTCTCTCTTTCTAATGACGACCCTGGAAGACAAAAGGCTCAACTCCAGTGCTCTTCACTGATCCCTCCCTTTCTCATGTCATTAGCATAAGGGGTAGTGAACTATCATGTCAGGCAGCCAGCCAAGGTGCATCGTCTTGTACCTCTGCAGGATTAGAGCCCCGTGAGGAGTTCGCTAGCTAAAGAAAGAAATGCTAGTTGATGTTGGGTGGGGTGGGGGGGGGGGGGATTAAATGAAATTGGTTTCAAAGTGGAACGCAACAGTAGCAGTGTGGAAGCACCTCGGATTCAAACCAAATGACCGAGGTGAACCGCTGAACCTTTGCGAGCCCGTATGTTGCATTTGTCATAAAATGATAGCAACTAAGAGCAAGCAATGCAACCAACTATTTTCTGAAGGGCAATTTATTTTACACACTTCAAAATCTGTACTGTTTATGTTGAATGTAGTTTTTATTTCTATTTAGTTTTTTGTTGCATTTAGTTTTAATTCAAGTGCTTTTTTTTTGGTTAACGGAGACTGATAGTTTATTTTATTTTTGTTTTTGGTTGTTTTCTGTATTTTCCAGTGAAGTGTTCTTTTGAAATTGAAGTTCATTGATCTTTGAGAGGATGAACTTGCATTATTATGTCATTATCATCAAATTAGTTTACAACGGTCTCTAAACAATATTATCGTTTATCGCAATAATTTCTGAGACAATTAATCGCCCAGCAAAATTTATTATCGTGACAGGCCTAGTTACAATCCTAACCATGTGGTGCAAAAACTTTATATTGAGGACTTATGATGCTTCCTTATTATGTCAGATCGTTACTGCCACCTAGCTTTATTGATTTGGGGTCTTTGGTAAAATTTGTTTACTCATTCTCATTTCTCTTTGTTGTTTCTTCTCTGCTTCCTTTGTTCTTCAAAGACTTTAGCTTCAACTGCGAGTTAGTTGGTAGTGGATTGATTAGGGCGTACACACACACACACAAACACCTTTTTCATTGTGTCCCTTATCGCTACGCAAAACATCTTGTAAATGGGTAAACAGCCAGCAGTGACACTTTTAGCCTCGAGGTAGCTAATATAAAAGTCTGTGTTCACGTTGGCGGTGCGAGGTTGGGGGCGCAGTGTGCACTCAGAGTGTGAGTGGAATTTAAAAGACAGCTGGTACTGTTGCCCCCTCATCCCCCACATATGGAGAGGTCATTCAAACCATCTCCTGTTGTCCTCATGACGCACACTGCGCCTCCACTGTCAGCGAACTCTTCATATCAACAAAGCAGCAGTTCGCCCTAACTGTAGTCTCCTCACCTCCTTCCCTCCCCAGCTCCAGCTTCTCTCCTGCCCCTCCCTGTAAACAATTGGGACTAGTGGCTTTGGTCACGTGAGCCGCCTGCATCTGCAGACGAGGTTGTTATTGTTTTGATGTGGGTTCCACATGCTGAACTTCCCTCCCGTCCGCATGTGTATGAGTGTGTGTGTGTGTGTGTGTGTGTGCAGCCATTCTCAGGGGTTGGGGTGGAGCTCCGGTCTTGTGCCAAACAAGAGTTGCGGAGCTGCAGAACTTGAAGTGTGTTGCCCGAGTGCGTATTTGTGTCCAGACTGGGGTTGCTTTGGCAGCTTTACCTCACCATGAGCTGGAAATGGATGTGTTTACCAGCTTCTTCACTCCATCTCTTCCTCTTTGTGTCTCTCTCAGAGCTTCCCACTCTAATTTTCTGTCTCAAAGCCTGGAAGGGAATGAAACATCACTCATAACATGAACACACAAATGCTTTTTTTTTTTTGAGTTTATGTGTAAACATGCACACATGCATTTGCTGTATAGCCACGTAGCGCCATATGGCATGCATAATTCATGACCTCCCACTGACTTATGTGTAAACACGTGCACTTCTCTCGGCTTCGATCCCGTTTGTTGGAAGTTTGGGCAATTGTACGGCATGCACACAACTTCAGTTGCACACACCTTAATGCACTAAAAGCTAGTCTCTTCAAATATATTGTTTTTACTTCCTTTGACACCTTTTTGGCTGGTTGGGTGTTAGTCAAAGCCACAAATGTCAAATACAGCATTACTGGGAACGAGTCAGGCTCGGGAACCAGTTGAGTTTGTTGTTCCAAGTCAGAGATGTTTGTTTTTGATGTAGATTTCCACAAAACCAAAGTGAAGACCCCCTCAGTTTTTCCCCCCACCCTTTTGCCACTGTTTCTCACCCAACCTTTTATGTTTTTTAATAATTATCCTCTTATTTAGTGTCACCGTTCGCTCAAACAAATGCAGATTTCCAGTCTTTCTCTCTTGCGTCCACCTCCCCTGGCTCACGCTATTCAATCTTGCTTTCTCCATCTCTGCTTTCCCGCTCATTTCCCCCCTCCGCTCCCCTATGATATGTTTCTCCCACCTTCCCACACCCGAGCCCTCCCTCTCTTCCTTTGTCTCCTCTCCTGCTTGCTTTGTGTGTGTGCAGTTTTTTTAAAACTCTAACTGACGGAGGGAGACGTTAGCCGGCGCCTGAGCTGCATACTGGCTCTGCAGACGAGGCGGCGTGGCTAACTTACACTAGCGTATGAAATCAGCTGTGACAAACACCGTGAGACAGAGGAAAGTTGTTTATCCGAGTGTTCATTGGCGACTAAACGGTGCCAACGTTTGGCGGCAAAGCCTTCTTGAGTTTTGATATCCACCAGCATGCTCCACAGTTTTTTTTTTTTTGTGTGTCATTGCAGAAGTAATAAATTTCTTAACATTGCATAACAATTCTCTTACAACAAAACAGTGAACATTGTTTAATTAAACATGCAAATATGTCATGTTGTTTTAACCTACAGAGAAAGGTTTAATGAAAAACGATTGATGCACAATTTTTCATTTTCAACTGATTGAAATATTTCTCAGTGGTAAACAACAAATGGGCCTCGGTTCATTTTTGTTCTAAAAAACGTAAAAAACATGTAATTTTTTTTTAACTTAATTTTGTTTTCTTTCACCTTTTGCCTGCAGACAGTTGTAAACAAACTCGGGCAACACTGATTTAAATGGTAAGTGACAATTCGCATGTGAGTTGGCTGAAACTGTCCGTCAGTGTGTTGCCTCGCTTGCGGCTCCTTTGAGCATTGGCATAAGGACGTGAGCGGCATGACGACACACACGTGCACACACATTACACAGGTAGTAGGAGTGCAGCTCAGGAGTCCAAACAAATTTTATGTATGTAGCTGTAAGGGTTTTCTTGATGTAGGGTGTGTATAAGTGACTTTTTATTTTGTAGAAATAAATAAATAAATTAAAAAATTGTGCCATGAGGTTTACTGCAGCATGAATTGTAAAAACAAACAAACAAAAAAAGAAATTAACTGTTTTCAAATGTTATTTTTTTGCTTTTAAAATGACCCCAATTCTCAATTCTGCAGTTTTTCCAAGTTTTAGTTATCCTTGTCAGCTCTTGTTCAGGTGTTTTTAGATTCTGCAGTTCTGTGGCACCAATCCACAGCTGAAGGCTCCACTTCCTTAAACACTCAACAGGTTGCTTAAACGATTTATTGTACCGCTCGATTCTTTTAATTCAAACCATATTCTTACTCGAAGCACCTCAAGTCTGCACTTTTCATTCAGAAATCACCTGATAAAAATGGAGTTTAAACAGTTTTTCCTTATACTAGTCTTTATTATTGACTTTTAAATCAAAGATCTTGTACAGGTTCCTAAATTAGTTTTAATCTAAAACCAATAAAGAGAAAACTAGATAAAAATCTGTGAAATAGAATATGAATAGTGATACATACATATTGAACTGTAAAGGTTAAATATGGTCTTTGTATGGGCTTGTCGACATGGTTAAGAAGGAACGAGGAGTGGGGGGCCTCTCCCTTTCACTCCTTTTCTCAGCTGTCTCTCTCCTTTCTCATGATGTTTTTTTTTATTATTTGCCATGACCATCTCGTCACGGTCGGTGTCACATCCTCATACCGCAGGAGATTAATCAGAGATGATCCTCGCTCAATAAAAACTTTCCTCTAGCTCCCTCACCTACTCTAAAGCACCATTTTTCTTACAGAAGAATGATTAAGGCAAAAGGTTATCCAATCCTGCTTGGGGCTTGTATTAATTATATTACTTATGGAGGATTATTATTATTATTTCTCTTGCTATGGTGCTTACAAGTCAAGAAACTCACTCGCTCCGTCACTGGTTTGACTGTAAACATCAATGACGAGCTATAGGTTATGTTTGACTGTAAAGGGTGTAACGGATATGGTTTGCCAATATGTAGAAAATTCCCAGTTGGTCTCTGTCAATCCAGCAACCCCTGACATAATACTGTATATACCAGCCATAGTCGGAGAGTTGTTTGCAAAAACGACAAGAAACTATTTTGACCTAAAGGAAACAATTAGACAGCAGAACAGTCCGATGGTGTCCAACATAGCATAGATAACTATTTGATCCGATGTAATGCTGGACCATAATACTGTCTCTGAACCACCAAACATGTTTCAGTGGTATTTGCTTCAGGGTTTCCATTCTTCACAGTTTGCACGAGTCACCTGCGGTTGACGCCCGTTATGCTATTGGTGAGAATTTAGTTGCCAATCTGTTCTTAAGAAAAGGACACTTGCCGATTTTGAAATTGGATTCACGTGTAATTATTCATGGGATTAAAACTCTATTAAACTGGCAAACGTGTTTAATTTATCCAACCAGTTTCTAAGAGGAGAGGAAACCATGTCCCAGTGAACTAATTTCTGAACAAAAAGGTTGAAAATTGCAGAATTGGTTAGAAAAATTAGAGTATAAATGAAGGAACGGTGGTGGGGGTAAAGGGAGAAAGTTTGAGGGTCAAAGATGTTTAGATACATGTTCAATTGTTGCACACATCTTTTGTCCTTCTGAATTCTGTGTGAGATGATTGGACCAGCTGATAGACCATTTTACAAGGTTCTCCATCAGCTCATTCCCCGGGGCTTTTATGAGCACCTTCTTCACACACACGCACACATACACTGAAATACACAACTACCCCCCCTTCTTCATGGTAGAGTGACCCCTTCCTCCAGCACGTGTATTACTCTCTTGGGATTTGAAGGGTTGGAGGTGTCTATGAAAGTGTCTTCCTGCTTCGACTGTGGTTACAGCCAATATGTTTATAATCAAGCTCAGCGGTGATAAAAACAGGGGTTGTGTGTGGGTTCTTCTGTGGTTTTTGACACTTATTGGTGAAATGTGTGCATCCAGAGGGCAAGGGGACTGGAATGAACATTTAGGGTCAGCCTATGCAGCTCTTGTGACTCCTATTATTTTCAGAGCCACCATCAATGAACAAACACGCTCATGCTCTAAACAGGTGAATGGAAACTAAGAGGAACCATGGATGGTAGAGAGAGACTTTCAGACTTGACTGGCTGTTTATGAACCTGTCTACATTATGGTATTTCTATGGTTTAGCATTGTGTGGTATGCATTTGTCTTTTTTGTTTATTTGTATTGCTATAGGAGACAGCATCTGATTTAAGCCAATAATATTGTGGTACTACTAGCTAAGGTTTCGTGCAAACCCAGCAGCTACTATAGCTACTGTAGTGGAGCCCTATGTTACTGATGCTAGGTCGAAGTCGCCTACCCTGTGACGACCGGTCCTTTGCAACTACGGTACTGCATCTCTGCTCCCTGACAGATAGCAGAATTTGTGGTCGTGGTAGGTGGGATTTCAGTAGACATTTCTGTCAACAGGGTGGGGCGCCCTCCTTAAATGATGGTAGGGAAACACTGCAATGGGGTGCAGACATGTCTGTCTTGCATGCATGATTAAAAGTGGTAGAAATGGCCGCCGTGGGATCAGCTGCTGCAGGAGGAGCATGCTCAGCCTTTTAGAGTCTCTCCCCCTCGGTTTCTGCTGCTTTAGGTCTTGATTTGAACGTTGTTACCACTAAATGACTAATGCTTGTATGACCAAGAATGTAGTACAAGTATTTGTTTACCTTTTATTTTTTTTCTTCTAAAACCTTCACAATGCTCTGTGAGTGCCAGTTTCAGGCATACTTGGTAATATTTTTATTTGATTTAGTTATGCAAATTGCTTGTCACAGTTGATTTATGTCAACAGAATTTCATGTTTTTAAAAATTCATTTGTGGTAATCCAACCAAGTTAAAAGTCAGGTCCTCTGGACGGTTTCCTTGTGTTTAAACGTTTTGTCTTTCATCCTAAGAACTTCATCAGTCTGAGGCGCTACAACAAACTCGGTCCCATAAGCAGCACACTCACGTAGTGGGCCAACCAGTTTGATGTTGATAAGATGGTTTCTGGAGTCTGCCCTCTCCCCCGTCGACTCCTCTGAGACGGCCATGGCCAAATTGGTTCAGAACATCAAAGTTCATGCTCAATAATCCCAATTGAAAAAAAATCCAACAAAGTTAAATCAGGTCCTCTGGATGATTTATTTGTGTGAAACCATCTTATCACCATCAAACTGGTTGACCCACTATGTGAGTTGCAGGACTGAGTTAGTTGTGGCTCCTCAGATGAAGTCTTTTGGATGAAAGACGAAACGTTTCAACACAAAGAAACAGTCCAGAGATCCTGACTTAACTTTGTTGTTTGTTTTTTAACTGGATTATTGAGCATGAACTTTGATCATTTGTGATCAATTTCATTTTTACTTTTGTCTGGACACATATATAGAAAACTTTTAGCTTGTTTGAATCTTCTACCTACCAGTTTAGAGACTGGATTTAATGTAATTACCTTGAGTCAAACTTTTTAATGTTAACACAAAACAATTTTGATGTACCACAGTCAGAAAAAAAAAGACACAATAGACTCAAATAAATACACAATTTAAAGTTTTTGTTTCTGCTCTTTAACTTTGTTTTACGCACAAGTTCCTTTCTCCAATTTAATTTTGGCACAAACGTTGCATTGTACGGATGAACCATGTTAAATCGTGATGGGGAGAAAAAATAGGTGAGCTTTAGTTGACAATAAGCAGAAAGCGTTACGGAGGGAAAGAACGGAAAACTGAAGGACAGAACATTTTCCAAACAGTTGCTGGAAAGGTTGTTTTAAATTTATCTTTCCGCCATTGTTCACATCAATGAACTGTCTCTCTCAGACACATCTATTTGTTTAGGAAGTTGTATTTTTCAGAGAATAAAGAAACATAAAATACTTACTGAAAAACAAAAAAAAAAAAAAAAACACTTTCAGTCACATGCACACTCAAGGCCAAATGAGTAGCTTAGAGCGGTGAGATCCAGTGTGTTCCCCCCTCATTACGATGTACGGCAACATCAATTCATTGGAAACCCATCAGACAGGTTGTGTGTGTGTGTGTGCTTCTTTGACTCAAATGCAGGTTTGGTTTTGCAGAAAGCATGCTGAGATAGCACTGGTAGTACTTACAAAAGGTACATCAAGATGTGTGTACACACAAAAAGAAAAATAGATCAGAAGAAAACAACAGGCTCATGCGGCTTATGATAATACAGGAATCATCGAGAACATAGCTGCTTGTCAGATGAATCAGATGTGTAAACACAGCGTTTGAGAAGAAACAGGGGTTTTAGACTAACGAGAGTATTAATCTGTAATAAATCTTTTAAAACAAGACAGTCGGATTACTTAATTGAGGAAAACATTTCTTGTTTACCAGCCCTGGAGCATGTGCTCACCTGCTACTATAACGGTTAAAGGACACCCCCGTTGCTGCTGTTTGTATATGCCGCACCGCCTGAGGCAGGATCTTTATCCGTCAACCACCAGATGTGTTTTTGTGTTGTCAGCCGTATTTCAAAGGTACGGATATATGCAGGAATCCATACCTATATTGCAGATCTAGGACAGACTTATGAAGCATGCACACGTGTCAGTCAAAAGGCTTATTAAACGGTGGAGTGCAGCAAAGGGAGCGGCTCATCATTCCCCTTCATCTCTTCTGCTAAAGGGGTGAGCTGTCTGTGTAGATGTGAAATAAGAACAAATCAGGACCTGCATGTATACATCAACCTGGTGCACACGTTCACCTGTTCTCCGCTCTGCATCAGCTTTCGTCTATAAACTCTTGTGCTTCCAAAACCCAGCTTTCGTTCATACCTGAGCCATTAATGCATTTCTCCTCACAGACTGGCTTTTATTTGTCTTCATAGTTTACATTTGAGTTCAACAGTATACCGCTTTAAAACGGTTTTGTCTCTTCCTTTTTTTAATGTTATTAAATGTGTGAAAAAAGATGTAGAAATTGATAACTAATAATGGTTTCGGTTAATTTTCTAGCCTGGAGTTGTTTTATTGATGCTGCTACTTATCGGCGGTTTATGCTTGTTATGCAACATTACTTTCACAGATGTAATCTTGCATTTCCCTGGATAGAAACAGCTGGAATTGCTCAAACTCGCTCAAAATATTAAGCATGTGATGCAGCTTTGGGAGCCTTCCTTGAATCCTCAATGACTCTTCTAATTATCTGAGTGAACGGCAACACTAATCTAATCACCCTTTAATTGAGTTTGATTCAAAACAGTTTACAGCCATATACATTTTGATATTAATATTATTTTTTAAATCATTTATTTGTAGCAAAATACAGCTTTCTTATTATCCCCTGCTGTTCCTAGATGGAAGCTGAGTAACTTGAGCTGAAAAATGTGCAGCACACATGGCTGGAAAGGGTCTCTGAAGATTTCTGATAAATGATCACATGAATGGTGAAAAAGTGTTTAGCATTTGTGGCAGTCCTGCAAAATAAAAAATAAAAATCTAATCCAACAACCACAGAAGGTTCTTGTGTAGATTATAAATCAGCACTATAGTGACACCTGGATGTCCTTCAGATATTTTAATAGGCTGCTTTTGAGACCCACTCCCTCGGTCTGGGAGTGAGTCAAGGCGACACAAAGATTATTTGCTCCAAATAATGTGAAACTCATTTCATTTTATGCCTCAGAATGGGGAGAAACAGAAGCCTAAATGCCTTTTAAACCCTATTTATATGTGCATTTATCAAGCTAACACAGTAAATCCAAGTGGAAATCATTGTTTTTCCTCGCGAGTGTATCTTTGTTTACATATATGATCTAATTTCCAATTTTGTGTGTGTGCATGAGTGTTATGCTCGCCTTTGTTTGTGTGGGTAGACTCCGTGTCTCCCAGATGTGATGTGTAAATCTTTAAATTTCAATAAAATAAGCATAAGACAAAAGAAAAACAAGATGTTGTTCTTTGCCTTTGCTTCCTGTGATATTTTAAGATCTTTGTAACGTTTTTCTACAAAATATCAAGAAAGAAAACAGAGTATATTACTTGTAATCAATAAGAAGCTCACAATATAAAGTGGAGGGACCGTATCAGCAGATCCATATCTGCATGCACAAAGAACAAAGACATGAAAATGGCAGTTCAATAGAAGGAGAGAAGACTTGTTGTTTTGAGCTGCAGATGGCGTGAACACAAACACATAAAAAGTCTTTGTTTTCACACCAAAACCAGTGTTTTCTCCTACCAGGGGGCATTAACTGTAACAAAACTGTATGCTAGTCAATCCAAAAAATAAAAATCTATAAAGGAATGGGAAACAAGCCAATCGTGTGCTTATACCGCACCCAATGTGTTGTCTATAAATCACTCTGAGAAGGTGTGTGTTTATGTTTCTAAAAGACAACTATTAATGCATAATCAGCTAATTGGCTGCAAACGAAAGCCGAAGATAAAACGTGGCTTGGTTCTCAGTAATTAAATTGTTGAGCCGTAATGGCCTCATCATCTGTTCTCATCCATTCGTGACCAAGCCCACACATTCAATAACCTGATCTCAGCTCGGTGCACAGTTGATGGCGAGCAGGATTTTTGTGGCTTAAAATGATTGTGTTGATTTGGTTGGGTGCACCACACAGAGGGGATTACTCAGATTATGGGAGGGGACTCGGCATATTAGATATATCACATTCTCATCTCGAAAAACAAACCTAAAAATAATGAAAAGTGTACCTGTTTGTATTTAGCCACCTTTGTTTTTTCATCTTAGAATCACTTTTCAGTCAGTAATATCTTTATTTTCTCACTTCTTGAATGAAAGTGAGTGGCTTTTATATAAGACACGCAATATTAGAGGCTCTGCTTTTTTATTTATTTACCGTATTTTCTGCTGTACACGTCGCACCGCCTTATAAGTCGCATCAGTCCAAATATGCCTAAAAAAAGTGGAAAAATCCATAAAAATGTTGCTTTGCCATATACGCTGCATCTATTATACGTCACCGCTGACGCATCGCGTTTGTTACGCGTCACTGCTGACAACCTGGAAATGTGGGCCGGTGTGCCAAAAATCGATGGGGCTGCCAAATGGCGGCCACGGGAGCATGCACAGGAGGACTTTAACAAGAATTTAACAAGCTTAACACTTACAAAAAATTATTTGTTTGCTCAAAATTATAGTAAAGGTGAGTGTCAGTCTAACTTTTGCTTAATAAATGCACTTTGATGGTCACATCAGTTGCATTTCAAATCCCGATTCACGTAAGTGAGCACACGCAGAGGGACGAGTCGCTGTTCATTTCTTAGAAATTTAACAAGATAAACACCTAAAAAATATTATTTGTTTGCTCAACTAAGGTGTGTCTCAGTCTAACGTTTGCTTAAGAAAAGGACTTTGACGGTCAAATCAGCTGTATTTCAAAAGTATTTGCTGCCTCGGTGCTCAGAGCGTGCAGACAGAGAGGAAAAAAGAAGGAGGAACACTGCTTGTTTCTTTGAAATGTAACAAGAAAAGCACCTAAAGCAATTATTTATTTGCTCTAAATTACAGCAAAAGTGTGTCTCAGTTCAAGTTTTGCTTAATAAATGCACTTTAATGGTCAAATTAGCTGCATTTCACCGGGCCACCGGGCCGTGCAGCTGGTTTGACGGTTGCTCCAAGCAGCAAGCAGAACAAAGGGGAGGGGACTATGGCAAGCCGATTGTGTCATTAATGGCTGGTCAAGATTCACAGTCATCCAGGACATGGTAAATTCAAAAAAGTTCAAGACAAAAACAATAAAGTATAATAAAGTCCAGTTATTTTTGTCTTGAACTTTTTTGAATGTGTCATTATAATTATAACCTTGTTTCCCTATTACATGATACAACGGCATGGCTTACTGCTGCTACTACTTTGCTGCCATCTAGTGACTGAAAATGGTACTGCTCCAAAAAATTTCCGTCAGAATGAATGAAAACGGTCATATCTCAGCCAAAAATTGGAATTTAAATATGGGAAAAAATTCATAAATATGTCGCTTCGGCCTATAAGTCGCAGGGCATGCAAATGATGAAAAAAAAACAATATATATAGGCAAAGAAAGTTCATACTCAGTAATCCAGGTGTCAAATCTCTATATAGGCCGAAAAAATACGGTATGTAAAAATGTGTAAGACTGAAACTAGATTGTCAGCTTCCTGTGCTGCGTTCAGCAGCTGAAAGTTGGCTTAATTGTTCAGAATGAGGACCAAAGCTTTGCTGGAGAAAGCTGGTCCACTCATTGATATTCAGAGGCTCTATGAGAGCTGTAAACAAGCTGGAAGCCCTGGAATTGGCACTCAAGGCATGTTGCAGGACACACACACACACGCACGCACACACACACACACACACACACACACAAGCCGCAGCCCCCTCCACACACTCTTCCTCTCTTGTCTTCTCTCCTCGCCCTCTACGGGTCTGCAGCACATCAGCAGCTTCTGGAGAGCGTAGCATTTCAAAGCAGAGCCGAGGAGGGCAGGGCAGGCGGCGTGGTCCTGTGTGGCCCATCCGGTGCAGAGAGGGAATCTTCTCTCTCTCTCTCCCCCAGCTAATGTTGAGCATTTTTCTCTTTCTCTCTTCCCCCCCTCTCATCTCCAGAGCTGCAAGCAGAGCAACAGCCAAGCTCCTCCTCTCCTGCCACTCAGGAACTGATGACAAGGCTGGGATTTTTACTGGGAGAAGGGATCCCGGGTACAACACGCATACCTATGGACGACAAGAATGAAAAGAAGGTATTTGATTTTCCTCCCTCCCCTCTACTGTCCCTCCCTTCACCCAGCAGCAGCTGCCGCCGCCGCTGCAGCACTCCGATAGAGAGCTGATGAGAGGAGCGGCTAGTTGTCACAGACTAACATCTGAATGGATTATTTTGTTGCTACCTGATTGGTTTCCCTCCTCCTGCGAGTTATGGACAGTTTAAGGTGTAATATTTGGACACATTTTCTTGACACAAGAAGCAATGGTAACTCTCAGACTGTTTTAATTTCCACAGTTTAAATGTGTTTTTAAAAAAGTAAGTGAATATTTGAAATTGGTTGCATGTATTTTTTTTCCCTTGTGCATTTATCTTACTTTAACTTAAATGCTATTTAAGTGGCTCTGGAGTATGTAACAAGAGCATCTGAGCTCAGGTCCAGGAATAGAGTTATGTATGGTCTGCGCCTGGCTCCACTAATTAAGCTGGGACTGAGTGAGGAGCAGAGCCCGGCATGCTGCGTTTTCCTCAATCATCTTGTGTCCTGGGCATGTTTTGACACCGATCTGGCAAATTTAGGAACGTGAGAGCAGCTCAGAACGAGTCTTATGAATCAGTCGTAAGAGATGTCACAAGAGGGGATAGGCATGGGAGTCTAAAGGTTTGGGCTTTGTTTTTATGCATGTAGGTGTGTGTTTTCGTCACTCATTATTGTCATCTGAAAGCAGTTTTGTTCTTCGTGTCTCCGTTTTATAGCATGTCTTCAACTCAGCGTGTTTCACTCTTGCCTTGGAGCCAATTTTAAAACCTCACTTTGGTGTTTGACTCTCACTGTGTTGTTTGCATACAAACAGGAGGCATGTAAAAATAAAGAATGCTCCGCAGCTGTGCCAGAAATCTACTAGTTGTTCATCAAGCTGCAAACTTTCTAGCAATCTTCCAGTTTGTCTTCTTTTAGCATAAATATTTAGACGTTCAAACAGAAACCCTAATTGGGAATTTAAAAACTCTTTAAAAACCCATACTACACATACGGTTATTCTGAAATGCAGTAATAAGGTTTTAAACAGAATAAAGAGAAGGAGATTACATAAATGCATTTTAACGCAAACATTATGAAAAGCATTCGTAAAAACAAACAGTTTTCTGAGGTTTTCATTTGTAGTTTGATTGAGGCAATACATAATTTAGCTGTAGCCCTGTAAACAAATTTGCTGCTTGGAAAGCAAACAAAATATCTGCAACCAACGGTGTGTGCAATGACATAATTCAACCTGTAGTTAGGATGAATCTTTAATGCTGAGGCTTGCACAGTCATTCATGCATGTAAGCAATATCTGCTGTGACTAACCCAGCTCCCAACACCTTAATAAACGTAACTTTCATGGTGATATCCAACAAAGTGAAATCAGGTCCTCTGGATGGGTTCTTTTTTATTGAAACGTTCTGTCCTTCATCCAAAGGACTTCATCAGCTCGTGGAGCCACAACTAACTCAGTCTCATAAGTAGCTAAGCTTACGCTCATAGTGTGCCAACCAGTTTTATGGTGATAAGATGGTTTCTGGAGTCCACCCTCTCCCCCATCGATTCCTCTGAGGCAGTCATAGCCAAAGTGGTTCAAAACATCAAAGTTCATGCTCAATAATCCATTAGGCCTGTCAAGATAACAAATTTTGCTGGACGATTAATTGTCTCAGAAATTATTGCGATAAACGATAATATTGTTTGAAATTTGACAA
>JARVGQ010000737.1:17706207-17717452 GCA_031762355.1 Hypsolebias martinsi | reverse complement strand
GGTTTGGGTCAATGTTGCGTCTTTGTTTTGTACAGCTCTGGTTTTTAATGAGAAGTCTTGTCCAAGACCGGGTCCAGAAGGAAGAAACAAAAGACCAAAAAGCTTTTTCTTTTTGCGTTTTGTTCAAAGATGACAAAAAAAAAAAAAAAAAAATCTTTTACTTTTTTATCCAAGAGAAGAATGAGCCTGTTTGATGAGGAACGTTACAAAGAAGAAGAAAAAAACTTTATTTTTTCCTTCAGTCTGTTGTTTGTTTTTGTTTCCGGACGTTTTCCGAGGTGGTCTTTTCTCACCGACGTGGCAGCCTCTCCTGGTTCTTCAGCGCTCCTCGAAACCTCGAGGTGGACGTAGGGCTTTTATTTTCCAGATCGATGGGAACGAGAGACATCTTCTGAACAATCAATGCAAAAAAATAAATAAAAAGACAATTTATAGTCAGGGAAAGCAGATGGACCACTTAAAACACAATCTCTCACAGCTGATTAGCTTCTTTTTTTTCATCAGGGATGTGATTCTAAGGAAAGTGAAAACCAGCAGCTTCATCTTTGACGTTTTACCGAATGCACCGTCTGATCCAACCAAAACAACCAAAAACTCCTCTTGACTTGTCCGTTCAGTGCTTGGCTCTTGATATCGTGCCACGATTACGATCTGTTTGTTTACCCACCTGCTAAACGGCGTGTTTTGTTTGTGTCTTTCCAAAGGGAAGAAACAGAAACTTTGTGTTTCATCATCAACGAGCTGGACGGAGAGATGGCGACCAGGAGTGTCGCGCTCTGACTGCACGCGTGGTTCGTTTTGACCACCGTCTCCCGTTCAAATTAAAGTGTAACACTTGTTTACCCCCATGTAGCCATTTTGAATGAAGCGTGGTTCGGTCAGTCGTTTTGTTTCAACGCTCCTCGTCCACCGGACGACACGCAAGAGAAGCTTCAAGCGTTCACGAGTCGTCTTGTCGTCTGAATGTGTTCGTTTTTGTGGGGAAGCGCTTCGTTCACAAACCCGTTGAACCGCCCAGACGACTTTCCTGCACAGTTTGTTGAAGCGGGAACAAATGAGTCGAAGCAGACACGTCCGTCAGCTCGCACTTCGCTGTTCAAGCGCACGCCGCCATCTTGGCTTGTCACACGCAGCCCTTTTCCACCCGTTATTTTTATTTGTTTTAACCAACACCAGCTGATAAACTCACAATCGTTCAGTACTTCCACATCTGCAAACCGTAGCTCTTGTTTGTTTCTATGTTGTCTTTTTTTTTTCATCCCGTACATAGTTTATGTATATGATTATAATTGATATCTTGTATATGCTCTTTTTGTTCGATCAGACAGGTTTGAGAAAGATGATGTGCAGGGATCAGCCTTAAAGTCCGATCCTTGTGCTTCTTCTGTGTCTCCAACGTTTAAGCAACGAGAATTTAGATCACCTTTAAACTCACTCGCCCTTGTACAATGTGAAAAGACAGAAATATATACTTTGAGAAAGAGAGAAACGTTTGAATTCAAAGCGAAGAATAAAGTAAATTAGGTTGTTTTGCTTTTATTTTTACATACACATATGCATATATAAATATATATAAACTGTTATTGTCATCTGGAGCTCCTTCACGTCTCGTCCTCCTGGTTCAAAGCTTCGTTTTAATTCATCGCAGGTTCTTCTGCGTTCAGTTCGATGGACGTCTCGCTGCGTTTGCAGCCACTTCAGGGTGGAAGCGTGAAGGACCTCCCAGCTCCAAAGCGTCAGTGCAGTTTCACCTGAAGTGTCAGGCCGGGTCCAGTCGGCCCTGATGTTTCAGGTGGTCGCACGTCCTCAGCTGGGTGTTTGTTTTTGATATTAATCCATGATCTTCCCAGTGATTTCTCTCCATCATCGTGGTGCTTCGTGTTCTCTGGTGTTCAGAAGAACTTGGCATCAGATGCGGTCACGGTTTGGTCCAGAAACAAGTCCCTGCAGTCCTCGGAGGTTCTGGCACACATGACTGGATAAGTTAAGAGGCGGCTAATTTTACAAGAATCTGATCTGGTGCTAATTTTTTTTTATCACTGCTGATTAAATCAATTCAAGATTAGCCTCTTGTGTTTGTCAGAACTGAACTCTGTGGTTTGTTCACGGACCGGACCGGCCTGCGTCGCGTTACTGACGCTGTTTGTCAACAGAGGCACAAACATGGCGCCAACACTGACGGGTGCTTTCAGGCGCTCGGCCCTGCTGGGTCGAAGCTCCGGTGCTGCGGCCTCGGGAGGATCAGGTGCTAAAAGAACAAAACAACACGGCTGTTTCTCTCGTCAGCCCCTTCTGGTCCCGGTCTGTACACGTTTTGTTTTAAACGCAGCACCGGCTTTCCCCTCATCGCCCTGATTTCTGTCGAGCAGTTATCCACGACCACCGCAGCTCCTTACGTTCAAACTAGAAGCTTTTTGTTTTGACCGAGCTGTCAGCTGGGAAACATCTGGATTGTAATGCTTCACTGACAAACATCAATAAAAGTGTAACCATCAAATGAAACACCTGTTCCTTCACATTACATGTAAGAGACGGTCCGTGTGAGCCGCTCCCGCAGCGTCTCTGAGGTTTTGGACACTCGAACCGTCACGCGAGCACGTTGTAACAGCATGCTGGATGATTTGCTTTGCTTCGGGTGGGAAAATGGCACACAAAGATCACGATGCTCATCACTTCCCTCCCAAATTATCAGCCTAATGACGCCTGACGCGCCTCGTGGCAGCACGCTGCTCATTTATTGATTCAGAGCTGATTTTTGAGGAGAAACCGGCTCCGATGATTAAAGCGTGCTGTCGAAAGGCGCCACAATAGGCAGTCCTGTTGCTCCAGAGGGAGTGATGGGAATACTTATGAGGATTTTCTCTCCTTGTGTTTTTCTTCTTTCCATCCTCCAAACGGAGCGTCTGGTGTGGCTTTTGTTCTCGGGTGCGTTCACGTCGCCGCCTGCTGAAAGGCCGAGCTGTGATTTATGTGCGGAATAAAACGAGATTACATTATTGTGCTTACGGACGGTGTTAAAATAATTTCTCGTGGGTTTATGGTGGTCCGTGAGTCCACGCTGCTGTTGCCGGGCAGCCGGTGGCGTTAACAGCTGCTCATTTGTCGACAGTTTTACGTGATTCCTGCTTTATGGACCTGATCTTTAGTCTGAACTTAAACCGTGACAAGACTCGTGTTTGACCAGAAGCTTCATATTTACCTTCTGCCACCGTCATGTAGCTCAGTATACACAGGTTCAGCTGCAGTACGCTGTATCTAAGCAGTATTCGTGTGTATTATCAGTGTACTGATTTTATATACTTAAAGAAAAATTCTGATCTTTTGAAGTGGCGTCCTGTGGATGGATTAACAGTTAATATCTTACCTGTTGCAGGTAGGTTTTTGAACGACCTGAGTTTGGAAAAGGTGTTCATTTTGGCCTGGATTGACGAGCTAATGGCATTGACTGGTGACAAGACCAAAACCACGCTGCTGCCTTCAACACTAAACTGGAAAATATAATAACACGTCGTGCTGACACATACATTTTTACAGAATTTCATGGTTATTTTGGCTGAAATACATGACGAAGTGACCCCAGGGCTTTTCCTATTTTCATCACCTAGTACACAGTTGTTACCATTTCGTACCCAACTTACCATCGTAGGGCTTGGTAGTACGTCACTGGTCTATGATTGAAACACTAATTAGGGACTCCGGTTTGAAAACTAAAAAAAGTCAACTTTTCTTTATGTATTTGTGATTTAAGTAACCAGCTGTGCTCTAGGCCTGTCACGATAACAAATTTTGCTGGGCGATTGTTTCAGAAATTATGGCGATAAACAATAATATTGTTTGAAATTTGACAATTAGTAATTGTCAAATTTAAGAAGAAATGTTTAAGTGTTGTATGTAGCACCCTTTTTGACCACTCGATGGCAGTATAAGACTGAACGGAAGGATGGATAGTGAGGGCGTGAGCAGCATTTTTTAAGAATAAATAGGAGGGAGGCCCCTTGACGTGACATGGGCTGTCTCCTTGTTTTTTGGTTCTCAAAATGGCGGACGCTCGGTGTGGTTTGAGCGCTTTAGCATAGCATTTTTCACACAAAGCTTTTAATAAATTAAAAAAATCAGTAAACAAGTTCTCAGCTTCTTTTTGCAGAGAAGAACAACTTTTTACACAGAGGCACAAGTTTCAACTGTGAATTTTGGAGCTTTGACAAGACAAAGTTTTTTTTAACCCAAGGTTGACCTGTTAGCTTAACTCGTGGTTTAGCTTCTCAGTTTAGCTGCTTTTAATGATCCAAAAACACGATTTTGGACTGTTAAAACAGATTTTAAAGAAAAAGGGAGGGGCCAGTGAAGTGAACCGGAGTTTAGCTTTTTGTCATCCAGTGTCTTCAGTAGAACGAGAGCGACAAGAAGAAACGATAAAGCTGATAAATGAAAATTAAGTTGATAATTTTAATTTATCATACGATTAATTGATTGCGACAGGCCTAAGCTGCGCTAAATGCAACAACGTTTGAAAGTCGCAGTTTATTTTGACAGCTCCGCTCACTCGAGGCCAGCCCACCCAGGCAGGCGCCCCCTCGTTTATGATTCAATTTGCTAGATTACACTTTTAAATGAAGACTGGCAGAGCCTCTTTACCCTAATTCTTGAATTTATCATCTCTACCCAGTAATCCTCTAATATGAACACAAATGTAATCTAATGAGTAGATTATAGTGATCTAGATCACTTTAAATCAGTAGCTGTCGAGCGTTGCACATACACTCATGACATGAGGCTCCTCAGCACCAAAGTGCTACAGCTAGCTGCCGCTGGTAGTATTTGTGCTTGCAAATGACCATATTCTGGCCAACAGCCGTACTCAGACAAGCTATTAGCTCGACAATCTGGTCAGGGCTAACGTCCATTTTTCCAAACCGGTCGTACAGAGCGCTACCTACAACAGGTACGACAGTTACTGTTCATCACCTCACAGAACCCTGCTGGTAAGTCAGTCAGTGTTGATACTTTTACTTGTTGGATTCTCACTTTTTGGTGAAATGAAGGGCTGGATGTTTGGTGAGAAGGCCTCTCAGCTCTGGCTGCTGATTAAGACCCCCCTCTCCCCCAACAGGTGATAATGTCGCCTTTTCTCAAAGCCTCCTGTGTTCTGCAGACACACCACCCAACAGCAGGTGGAGCTCTGTCCTTCGACAGTCCAGATCCTGCTCTGACAGATGTGGTTGGTTTCCATGGTGACCAGGCATGTTAATGAATGGGGGGTGGGGGGGTTCTAATCAGCAGAGATGATTGAACAGTGTTCGTCTCGAACGTGCCTTGATGAGCGTGGAGTTCTTGTGCAGAAACTCTTGAGACGTGTTGCTCAGACGCTGACTGTGGAATGTTTCTGGTGCTGGTCGGTCCGAGTTCTGCTCGAGCGTTTGTGATGCTGCGGGGGGCTGCGTGCAGGAGGCCCCTTTGGCCTTTTCTCAGCTCCTGGAAGACCTTTCAGACAAACTTTTCTACTCTTTGCTGTAACTTGTAAACATGTTTTTTTTTTTTTTTTTTGAGCCAAACTTCTGATAGTTGTTTCTGTTGTTGTTTGTATGATAGTTTCCTTCCCCCCTTCTCTTTGTTTTCCCAAACGCGACTCCCCTTTCGTACAAGGGCTTGTAGATAACCGTGTGCTGGCGTGAAAAATCGGTTGCGGCGCACTCTAGAAATGTTTGGGAAATCAAGGAAGTCTCAGCAAAGAGAGAAGGGGAACAGGCAGTGAAATGATCCGTTTTAACGTGGAGCTGAACCGCTGTGAAAGCGAGTGAACATCGATGTGTTTTAACATGCGCCTAGAAGAAAAAACAGCCCGTGTCCTATTATTGGCTCCGATCACAGTAATAATTGGCTGAACACTCGTGCTTTCAGGCACTTTTGTGCCACTTGCTCCTTCAGTTTTTACCTAAATATGCAACAGGGAGCTGTGTCCGGCCCCCTTCAAAAAGATCCATCTCACTGCCTGTTTGAGCTGAAAACAATCACCTCAAGAACTCGACGGCTGTCGCACTGGACTTTTATACTTTTTAAATCAAACGATAAATGTATACAGCTCTGTTCTAACTGGGTTTTTAATGCTGCATGTGCATGCAAACAAAGACTTTATATGATGTCTGTTTGTGCCGTGGCACCGGCGACAGGGTGAGAGCAGCCGTTGTCGCCTCTGTTTTTATTTGACTTCATGTACACAACGTTGTGCAGATGTAGTGCAGTCTATACAAGCAGGTTTGAAGCGTCTTACCCTAACTGTGATGGGTGCACCTTACAAAAGCAGTTACTACTTTAGACCCGATGTTATACATGTTTATTAAAGGAGATATAGACCCATTTATCAGCAGATTGATATTGGCTGATGTAGACTTTTAAAAAAGGAAATAATAATCAGCAATACGTCACCCTTGTACATACTTAAATCAATAACCAGGTTGGATATTAAAGATGCAGCCGCTGCTACAACAGGCTCTTTACGTATACGTCAACCCTTACGGATCGTATGGAAATTATACAGATTTTGCCCCATTTTTCACGACTACGGACACACAGTCTTTCAGATTTTTTTGAAAACTCAACTTCAAATTCCTGCTGGATCAATAAAGCTCCGTCTTGAAATTTATTTTACAATTAACGGTCTTGTTTTCATTAAATTTTGCCTAATTATGGTAAATTCACACAAACGTGGTGTAAAACACAGAACTGGTTGAGTCTACTGTATATTTATCTATTAATTTAGAGACATACAGCAAATTCCAGTCGACTGTATCTACATTCAACATTATGTTTATGTTGTAAAAACATGTACTGAGAGTACTAAGGATTTGTTTGTAATTTTCTGGATTTCCGAAGGTCAGCATAGCTATCCAAAGGGCTTGCCATTACTGTATTACCTACAGTCAGTGTTAGCAAAAATGCTCTTAAGGTTTTTTTTTTTTTTTAAGTCAAGCCATTTTTATATTTATTTAAATGAAAATTATATATTGACCAAAAAGTAGTTGATCTTGTAAATCAGCTATCAATCCCCAAAGATCAGCATCGACTGAAGACAACATGACTGGTCGAACTCCAGTTAAGACTCAATAAATATATGCTAGCAAGCACTGCTAAGCTAACTTCAGTAATCTCTCACTACCGGTACTTGGAACAATACACCTCGTTTCATAAACAGTTACTTTAGCTATATAACAAGACTTAATGAAAAAAAAAAAAACTAGGATGTTTATTATTTTTAAAAATAATGTTACATGGACGTTGCCATTTTATTTTGTTGCAATGCATTCTGGGTAAATGACGTAGACATATTGCACACACCGTACAAGTTTCATTCAACTTGAATGTTTATTTTGGACAATATCAGACATTCAGCCCTTTAGTGTGAACCGAGACAGAGATGACTTAGCTTTAGAGTTAGCCCTGGAGCTAATAGTGTTAGCTCTGTAGCTTATATATCATGCTAGCTCTGGAGCTAATAATAATATAATAATGTCACACAATGTCATCAATGTAGGTTTCCATACAAGAACGAAATTAGTCTCTGCATTTAACCCATCCACCACCAGTTGGTGCAGTGGGCAGCTATTGAAAGCACCTGGGGGGGCAATTTGGGGTTGAGGTGTGCTGCCCAGAGACACCACAAGATATGCTGTGACTGGGGATCGAACCTGGGACTGTCGGGTCCCAAGCCGGCTGCCCTGCCTCTACACCATCTTGGCTGTATACCATGTTAGCTCCATAGCTAATCTGTACCATGTTAGCTCTAGATCTAATAGCGGTAACTCCAGAGCTAACATGATACATATTAGCAATGAAGCTAACACTATTAACTCCAGAGGTAGTATATACAATGTTAGCCTGAAAGCTAATAGCATTAGCTCCAGGGCTAATACATAGCTTATTAACTTAAGGGTGAATATATTCATGACGTTGGCTCCAGATTTAATAAATGAAACATCACAGGCTGATCAAGCTGTGATGGTACCCCTCCTCTCGTGCATTGATAGGTGGACGTGGGCACCAGTGACCCAGAAAGAAAGAAACAGGTAAAGAGGATGGGTGGAAGTTGATCATGTTTAACCGTTTCGACCCAGTTACTGTGCATAAGACCTATTACAAAATATAACTTTATTGTAAAACTTTTTAGCCTCAAATCTTGTGTTTTAATCTCTATTACAACTGATGTCGTTGCCTCAGAATGCATTGTGCCAGTAATGATAACAGCCTTGAGTGCAAAATGTACTAAACCTGTACTGTAACTTTTGTAATTAGGAGTTTTCACGTGTCATAAACAACTTTTAGTGAAGGAATAACATATTATGGCCAACATGTGCAAGTCGTCTGGGATCCCTTTAAAACTTTCCTTGAATTGTTTATCGTGTAAGCTCGTGTCTCACTGTCGTGACTAATTGCGAAAGGCTTAGGTGGAAATTTCCAAAAATGACTCGGGATTGTTCGGAGTGGGTCTAAGTTACCTGCAGAGCTTTTCTCCTGTGCTGCTAGAGTTTTTGAACATGATCCAAAATAAAAACAAGTTTATAAAGGATTTGTCATCTAATGAAACCAACCGATTGAATAATAATAATAAATCGTGGTCTTATAAAGACAAAGATGTGCGACTCTTGTAAATTATCTGTAAAGTTACACACATTTGTACTTGTACATGTCATAAGTACTAATCGACTGTAATTCCAAGTGAAAATATTAAGTATTTTCTCACAATGTTGTGTCCAGCTGGACTTCAACAGACTATCTTTAGCATAAATTCATAATAAGCTGTCTGTGCTGCACAGATTTGCAGCGGCTGCTCTCTACCCTCACTGTGTTTGTTTTTCTATTTTTTTTTTTAAAGCCTCTAAATGTAAATGTTTTATATGTGTCCCCAGACTGTAAACTTATTTGTAGATGCAACCTAGTTTCCTCCTTCGGGTCTGCTCAGACGCTGGCCCAGTTGGGTTTGTAAAAAAAATAAAAGCAACACACAACTCCGACGTTAAACAGGGCAGAACGTGATGGGGTGGATTAAAAGTCATCTCGGGGCCGAACCGGTGCGTTTTCAGCTGCCGTGTTGAAGGGTTTTGGTGCCAGTTTGAGATGAACTCGTTTCCTTTCTTGTAGAAAGTTTGGCATCCATTCGAAAAAAATTAAAAAAATCTGAGAAAGCAAATAAATCTTGAACTTGAAGATGGCCTTCACTATTTAAACATCTGTAAACTGATGAACTTTGTACATTGATCTACCACTTAAGAGAAAAACCAGATGTCTGCAGATGCTACAAAGACCAAATTACATCGTCAACGCTGCCGCTGTCCCATCTAAATCAACTTTTCTGACCCTGAAGCTAAAAACAGGCCTCTAAAAGCACCGTTCTGCTCTTTAGTCTCATTTTGGTGTAAATAGATGTTAAAACCTTAGCGTGGTTGCTCGCCATCAGAACAGCACCTGCAACGCTTACATCGGTCTGCATTAAACCGGACTACCACCACGCAGGAACATTTCGCCGTGCCATCAGGGCGGTGTGTGTCCTCACAGCCCAACGTATGTCCCCGTGGCTTCAGGTCTCATTCTGGGACGAGCTGCTCTCGCCTCAAAAGCGTTGGCGTCAGTACATCTGCCGAGATGCGATGGAGTGTGTTTCAAGCGACCGCCTGAGGTCTGTCCCATCTGCTCCATGTAACATGTACACCTCCTCCTGTTCATCTGCATGTTTATGTCAGGAACACAAAAGCGTGTTTGTGCAGACCCCCACCCCCCCATCCAAAGACTGACCAAGCCATTCCTGCAGCCATAATGCACATTTCAGTGTGCAAGCTGTCATACCTCACACTTGATCAGATGGTATTCTGACGAAGCATGATAAGCTACTGCTACTTTTCACAGCGGCCTGCGTGTGCCGAGCCCCCTCCATCCAGCGGCCACAAATTAAACGTAATTGAGGAATTCGACGGGCTCGGTTTACTTCTTTCAGCTCAGCGGCATTTTGCACAATGTCACTGCGGTGATTCTTTTCCGACAGAAAGCATTTTAGCATTAAGTTGACGTAAAGAAAGAATTAAGGGAGTCAAATCTATTACAGTAGTCCCTCGTTTATTGTCGGGGTTACGTTCCACACACCACCGCGATAAGTGTATTTATTTTAGCATTTATATGTATTTTAAGGCTTTATAAACCACACACTATTGCAATGTTCTAAACTCTTAAACGTAATTTTAACCACATACGTACTTTTAGGGTTAGGCATGGTTTCTGATTCAGATTCTTTTTACAGGCGAAGTTTATTAAAAAAAAAGTTACATGATATAAATGAGCTAGCTAGACAGAGTTCTTTCTGATTAAATAATTTGAACTTCTTTTTTAATTTTAATTAATAATAGTCTAGATTTGTGTTGTAAAACTTTTCCTCCATTTCGGCAGAAAGCAGCTGCCGGAAGCACTGTTGGCTTCTGGGTAATGTAGTTCCTTTTGACTGGCGTTGCAGTTTACGTTTATTGAAAGAAAACTACTGAATGGTGGTGCTTGTCCGGAGATTTTTTTCAGTGACTTTTTATCCCGTACGTCCCAATCACATGAGAAATATTAAAGTCGACAATCGTTGAAAAACCATGAAAGAGCGAGTCCGTAAAAGTCGAACCGCGAAGTAGCGAGGGACTACTGTAAATGTCAGAAATTCACGACTGGGTCGTTTGTGATGAGGAAGAGGAGCAGGACGTAATCGGGCTCCATCTGTAGCGTTAGCTGGTTCAAAATAAACGGATGAGCCAGTTTAAAACGAGCAATAAAGCTAATTTGAAACGTCAACACAAGATGAATCAAACAGCAGAAACTGGGTTTGATTTTATCTTTAATTCTACGTGTCTTCACTTCGAGAGAAATGCCTCAAATGTCTATGCTAATGATCGCAAGGCTAGCTTTGTTTTGTCTTAAGCGTAGAATTGGTTAATTAAAATGCACTTTTTACTGAAAAGCATTTTCTTTGCAAATTTTGTATTAAACTTTGTTTACAGACATTCTTGTCTCTTTAGATAAAAAGACTGATAGTTTACCAATCAGGGTTTAAATACCTAGCTAAACCTGTTAGCACATTAGCATGACTGCAAAAATTAGCCTAGCTTTGATAGCAGAAACAACTAAACCTACCAGCACCTCTAAACTAATTACAGGTAGTCCTCGAGTTACGGCGGTCTCTACCTACGGCGCTCCGGACTTACGAACGGCACCCGATGACGTCATC
>JARVGQ010000737.1:17653134-17666700 GCA_031762355.1 Hypsolebias martinsi | reverse complement strand
CCAAAGCCCCCGCCCCCCCTCCACGCTCGAGGTGCATTGTGGGAAGGAAAGTCGTTGCCATTCGACCTCTGCGGGGCCTGCGCGGACGCACCGAGAACCCTGAAATTCATTATGCGCTTGAAAGCGCTATTTATTTCCGCATAACCTTCATACTCTCACCGGGAGGGCCGAGCGGAGGAAAGGAACGACGGCGGTCGATCTCTTTCGGGACAATTCATCGCTTGTAAATAAATTATTTTTAAGTCGAAAGGGAGACACTGTTGAGAAAGTGAAGATTGTAATATATACATTTTAAGAAGGAGGAGAAGAAGAAGAAAAAAAAATGTCCGGTGAGAGAAACCGCAGGTCGCTGGCTTTCCGAGGAGGTGGATTCGCTGGGTTAACGGGCTCCAGCGGCATCGGAGGGGGGAACTGTAACAGCTGGGAGGCCCCGGCCTGTCAAGACCGACATTTTAATGGGAATAATAGGCCGGATCAGGAGGAGGACCGGGATCTGGGAGCGAAAGGACCGTCGCAGAAGAGAGCGGAGGGCGCAGGGTCTGTCAGCGACAGCACGGAGCCCGACGCGGAGGAAGAAGAGGACCCGGAAGGGGGAAGCTGGGCAGCCGGGGACGGCGAAGGAGACGACGGGATCGGGGAGGGGAACGATCCAAGCAACAGCAGCAGCAACGAAGACGGCCAGGGGTCTCGGAGCGCTGCGAGGGGCGGCGAGACGGGCTCCAGGAAATCTGGGGTGGAGATGAGACCGCAGACGCAGCTCCTGAAACACTCGCTGTTCCACGCTTCGTGGCTGCAAGAGTTTCCGTGGCTGAAATTTTCCCAAGAGACGGGACTCATGTCTTGTTCGTGGTGTCACAACATTGCCACTAAAAACAGCGACGAGCTCGTGAAAGGCAGCCGGAACTACAAGCGGGCCTTGCTGCTGAGACATCACCTGTCTTCTGAGCACGGCAGAAATGACCCCACCAAACAGGTAACGTTAGCTTTCCTTTTTTGCTCCGCCGCGTAACGTGAAATACCTGTCGAGCAACTTTATTATGACGTCACCTGTCCGATCCGTCGTGTCTGGTGGCGTTTTATTCTGCAGCACGACTAACGCGAAAATAGGCTTTTAGTTAAGCTTCACAACACCCCCTTCCCCAGGCTAATTAGTTAGCTTCAGCACGCTAACCCGAGCTAGCCTAGCTAACAGCTTGAGGCGTTGCTAGCCAGAGGTGGATGGATCATGACGACAGTGGAGAATAAGCTGTTCCTCTTTTATAGTTAGGGTGGCACAGCTCTTCCTGATCACATTAAAAGTTTGAATTATAAATGCTGCTTTGATTATGCCAAGTTACATGTACACACCTGCTTCTGTACACCTGCTAGCTACACTTTAAAGCATACAAAACAATGCAACTTTATTTATAAAGCACTTTAAAACAACAGTGTTGGCCAAACTAAGAGCTGTGCACCAACACATACGAGCAAGCATTAAAAACCATAAAAGCAACTGATGTACTCGAATAATTGTACAACACAAACCCACTGAGTTCAGGTTTAGTTGATTTTTTTTTTTTATTGTTGCATGTTTGAACACTTCAAAAAAAAAGCAAGATGAATACAAATGTTTTAAGCGTTTATGTTGTTTCAAAAATGATTGAACTCCTTTTATTACTGTTTGTTTTTTTGTTTTTTAGCTGAAAGGTACATTGCGATCAAACATACAAAAGGTTATCCTGAACTTTATCAAAGGGTGAAGTTTGAACGCGAGCACTCCAGTGGTTTTCCAGATGTGCAATTCTATAATGCAGGTCCACACTCATTGTAAACAAAGCAGTTTTATTTGCGTACATTATGACAAACCTCTTTGTAATACATAGCGATATATTAAAATTGTCACATCTTGAATAGCTCTTTCATGGACGTCACTGTTGTTGACCTGTTTACTATCAATTTGGCTGGTTCCGTAGATAAACAAATGCTTGTATTTGTTGGCCGGCGTTCACAAGTTGTGCTTACAAGTTATTTTATTCAAGGACGCATTAACCATTGATATGAAGAAAATATTGTCTGTACCTTTAACTTGCAAGGCTGAATTTTTTTTCCAGTTCTTGTTAAATAAACATCTCTTGTGCTTAATAATATAACTTGTCTCAGTTATTTTCACTTAACAAAATGAGACAAGTGTCTTACAGTATTTGTTCATACAACACTTTTCTTAACCTCTTCTACCTCCTACAGTGTGGATTTAAATAAATCTGACAATATTTATATACACTTTTTCTATTTAGATCATTTTGACCCACGCAATAAAAAAAAAAGAATAAAGCTCAGCTCTTGCTAAAAAAATTTAATAATCTCTGCAATGGATTTTAACCAAATCCAAGTATTTTAAAGTGCACAAGCATAATATCCTTAAACAAAAGCCATATTTATGTGTTTTACTTGTTTCACATATTTTAAGGTTCAAAATAATCGCGTTGCTGCTGTTGAACACAGTGCAGTTGTATCAGCAGCGTTCTTAATTGCTTGTCTTTTAGAGGTTACACGATAGCAACGGTTCGACGTGACAGCCTTTGGGGAACCGCACCCCTTCCCAACCCCCCACCTCTCGTGCAACTCTGCTGCCTTGCAGTCACGAGTGACCTCTGGTGCATTGCTTCCTCCACAACCACCTCCTCCTCCTCCCTTTTAGGGAGCTAAATTAGAGGCATTGTGCTAGAATGACCCCCCAAAATCCATAGATGGTGTCACTTGCAAGGCCAAACAAGAAGAGGAGTAAATCATGTTACCTCGAGCCTGACAGCTTGCTTGCCCGCCCAGAGGCAACCTTTGAATGGGTTCGAATGAGCAAAATAGATGTCAATAATAGAAGGACGCTGCATCGCTTGATTGTCTTTGTTATTCACAGATTTGTTGGTTCCGAAATTATTTTTTGTATATGTTATACTTGATGGACGTTAAACATGACCCCCTTTTTTTTTTTTTTTGCCATGTTATAATAATCTGGTTATCCTAAGCCTTAAAGAGGTATAAAATCACATTGATCCCTGCTAAATGCACAGGCTGAAGCTTGCTTTGTAGTTGAAGTATGGTTTTGTTGATATGCATGAGTTCTTTTTATTGGTTTAATTCTACTGAGGGTACTTCGCTTTTTCAGTGACCTCATAAAAACAAGTCGGGCTGACTTGGACATGCAGTTCGTTTTGGAGATCACTCGTTTTCTGTTTCTAATACATGACTGCATCGTTCCCTGTGTTCTGACAGTGGTCCAAGCTGTCAGGAGAATTAGGAGCGGGGTGCCATTTTACTCTGTGTGGGCGAAGAGGATTTCACTCCTACATTTAGTTCCTTCCTTTGTACACGCAATCACTAATCAGAATTACTTAAAGTCACCCACTGACTTGTACGCATCTCTAATTGGTAAGGAGAGCAGGAGGAGTGGATTAGAGGCTTGGTTTGTCTTTTCCCTAGTAACAAGGACCCCAGACACTGTATTAAGAGGTTTTGAGCTATTTCCGCCTGTCTAATGTAGGAAAATATGTCTTTACATCATTTTTCACAACTTGTATCGATGTATAATACTGTTAATATAAGAAGCAGCTCTCTAAGCTTATTGTGATGCAGAACATTAAAGGAAATTATAATGTTATAAAGCAACGTCTTGTTCTAGTCATCCATTCCTGATGTTAGTCAGGCCTCTGCTGCATTTGTTAAAGCTAATTCAATTATCCTCAGTACACCCAGGCAGCTGTAATAAATGTGGGTATCCTTGGAGAAGGGGCCCGTTGTCCTTAATTCCCTCCATGCTGTCTTGTGCTCTGGTTGCTCCCTGCAATGCTCAATGGTGAAAGGTTATGATTGTGAGGGAAAGTAGATCATTGTTTTTATTAAGATAACGTCTGTAGGGTGAACACATTTTATTTGTTCCTCGGACACGATTGTCTTGATGGTTTAGGCTCAGGAAGGCCACGATGACCTTGTTTCTTTCTTAGAAATCTTACACATCGAGTATGTGTCAAACCCACACTGGTGCCCTCAGAATACTCTCTCATCACGGCAAACTATAGAAACGATAACTGAAACTTTTCTACAATGCTACTTGCATTTGCTCCTTTAACGGACAAACGTACATCGAGTTGTCACATGAAACTGGTTTCAGTTCTTCACAGCTGGACTCCTTCATTATTTAACCACTCTTGTGCTTTCATGTCTTTTCTTGTTCAATTTTCGTCTCTTTTAAATGTCTGCCATCAAAACCCAACGTCATACTTTATTTTGAGTTGAGGACAAAGATCTTGGCTTGAAGTCAGAAAACGTATGCTAGCAAATTTAATGTACCGAACAAACTTTGTTTGGTCTTAATGCAGTGTCAGATAAGATCTCTACATTTGATTCTCAGAAAGGAAGTTTGGACAGAATTGCCATCATTAGGTCATTTTCACCTTTTAATTTTAGATATGACAAACATTCATGATTACTGAGACTCTCCAAATGGAGAAGGGGGGTACACCCATCGCAGCCTGGTGCCTGGCAGATAGATGGGATGTTTATTGGGGGGCACAGGTCAGGGGAATGGGTGGTGTTGAGCCAGAGGGAGAATTCCTCTCATTGAGGACCCTACTTGTGACGCCCCCCCAAGATCTGTGGCATTGTTTGGAAGCAGGGAGACAGAGTGCAGCCCTCCCACACCTTGGGCCAAATGCACACAGCGAGATTGTTCTAGCGTCCGGTGGGGGGGGACAAACGAGTTTTGTGAGGAGGGGTGAGCTGGCAAAGTGAAGGATACAGGAGTATTTGGCAAAGAACTAGTGGAGATGGCCTCAGGGTTGGGTTGGTCATAGGATTGGATGGGTGGATGGTTGAATAGTGTGTGGGGGTACGACTGAGAGGATGTAGGCACTTGTGTGCCTCAAAGGTAAACAAAAGTGGCTCCAGTGAGTTGTTATGTTGCGCACAGACAGTAGTTGTATCACATGATCTGCAAGAGGTGTGTCTAAATGTTTGTCATGCATCTGCTGGCCTTCGGGCTTTGTGGCTTGTTTGGGTTTGTGGTGTATTTTGTAGACAAAGTTTCTTTTCTATAAGTTCAAGTATAGTTTTCACTGTATTCACTATTCAGTGTGATGCTGAGCATTAATTCATAGCTGCCTAGATTTATTGAATCCAGCCACTGGCAGCTTGCTTTTCATTTTGAAGCTGTATTTTTTTTTTTTTAACCTGGATCAAAGGATTTCTCTTTACTTTGCCCACCTTTTTCATCTCTGGCAGAAATAAGAACTTAGCCACGTAGCTCCTGGGGTAGGCTGATATTGTCCCCACATTTTCTCTTGGCTCAGGCAGGTTTTTACCTCCAGCATCTGCTGTGCAGGCTTGAGCTGCTGGTCCTCTTAAGCTCTCAGCTCATACGTGGCACATCAGGAGAAGGAATGATGCTGCAGATGAAGCCAGTATGAAACATCTTATCCGCACCAAGCTGGCCAAGCCTGAATCTTAGTGGCGTACCTAGAATTTCACCTGGAATAGAGCTATGCATGTTTGTGGTATCTGGATGTGGGGTGACGTGTCTCAACTTATAAAAAATGTTGTATACATTTCCCCAGAGGAAGCCTATTTACAATTTTTCTCATCTATATTGCTAAACGGTGTCCAAAACGACTAAAATAAATAAAACTAAAGCAACCTAAATGGTGTAAGCACTGACAATATGACCTGAACACATATACAAGTCACCTTCCTGCCCCTTTACCACACCAATATATTCCAGTATAGTACTCATCAGGATGAGCATATCCCTCCAGAGGCTTTGATGTGTATATCATGGAATAATTTTTCACCCTCTCCGCTCAGCCTCTTAGCCTCACCCACATGCACCATGGCTTCTTTCTGTGCTCGTGAGTGGGAGCTGCTGTGTAATAAGAGAGTGAGTGCCAGGCCTTTTTACAAAAAGCCCACAGTGAGTGGACAATAAGCCTCGGGGAGAACATGAGCTATTGTGAATTGTGAATACTAAAACGGGGTGACCCAACAACTCCTTCGCCATCACGCTCACTTTCTCTGCTCGCGCCACGTTCTTGTCTCTGCCTTGTTTTCTCATTGTTTTCTGATCATTTTGCATTGCGTTAATTGATTCTGTTCATTTTAACTGCATCTATTCTTGTTTCAAGGATTTCTCCATCAAAGCTCAGAAATGCAACTCTGTTTTATTTAATCTTTTCATCCTTTTTTTTTTTTGCTGCCTACAAAGCCATGTTCCCCCTCCCTCCCTTGCACCATATCTCCCTCTGTCTGCCTCTCATTTTACTCCATCCCATCTCTCTCCATCTCTCCCCCTCCAGCTGTGGCAGTGGATGATAAGCGCCCTCCTCCCCTATATGGCCCTCTGTGCCTGGGCTGCCCTGGACAAGAGCTGCAGTGTGGAGGGAGTAGGGGTGGTGGGTGGGGACCTCTGAGAAATGGATTTAATCTGAATTACTCCGGACGAAAACCCCCAGCTGTGTGTGTGTATAGCAGCGTGCTTTTCTCAGCATGTGTGTGCTTGTGTGTGCACGGTGGAGGTTGTGGGTGGGTGCAGAAATGCAGGGCTCGAGCAATGTGAATTATTCTGGATTAGGACATCTGCTGCGCAATTCGAAAATGAGCCAGAGATGTTAGCCCTGCTTGTGTGTATTACGTGGGACAAACAATAAAATATATCTACATTTATTTGTGCTATATAGAATTTTTTTTTATTATTTAAGCATGTATAGATTTCCCTCGACTCAAGCTGTGTGGTTTATAACGACAGTGCATTTAGTAAGCATATGCATGCATGTGCACTCCCTTCGCTTGTGCTCCATATCATGCTGGTCCTTTGCCCTCCCCTCCCCCTCCCTGCTGTGTGAATACCCTGGTGAGTGGGCTGTGGTACAGGGTAGTTCAATGCTCGTGCCAGTTCTCCTCCCATGCAACAGGCAGGTTGTGTTTTTGTTCCAACACTCCTCAGTCCTCCTCCATTCCTATTTATGTCCTGTTTTACATTCAGCAGATTTTGCTATCAATCTAAACGTTTTTTTTCTTTGCTATTAAAAAAAAAAAACGGCGATGTTTTGTTGCTTTGAAATATTTTAAAAGCTCTTAAAGTTCCCACAAATTTGCCACTTGGTTTTTGCAGTGCAGCTTACACAGAATTTAACTGTGTTTGATTTCAGTCAGATACATCACTAATCACTAACCGTTGAGTAAAAGATAACGGGTGCGCCGTCCTATCGCTACACCTCTACTCTTTAATGTTGTCGTATTCGATGTAGCAAGTTTGGACATGCTTCCTGCTATAGCAAAAAGGTATTTAGGGAAAAGTACCAAATTATTCACTGAACGAAGTGTACCTAGTTGAGATAACGACAAAGTATGAACCAACTTTTAGACTAGATAACGGCATAATAATAAATTTCATTACCTTTTTTTTATCTGTAGTTGTGAGGTTAAAGATTGATCGAGGAAACTGATTGTGGCTGTTTAACTACCAAGCCTTAAAGTCGTATGCCTTTCATTGCCTCATTCTGACCTCTCTCCTAACAGAAGCCTGTCAAACCCGTTTCACCTCTTAGGCAGGTGCACTGGTGTACAAGGAGTCAAGGGGATGTGTGTGTTTTGTGTAGACAAAAGTACAGATGAAGAGAACTTTTTTGTGTATGCCAACAGTTGTGTGTGTTTTGCAAAAGACTTAGACATTTTCTCCAATAATGTCTTTTTTTTTTCTCCCCTTCTACCAAAAGGAGACTGTGAGGCCCTCGGAGAACACCAGCCCCTCCACTAACTGCTCAGAGGAAGATTACCGCAACAAGCCCAATGAGAACTCCTACTGTTACCAGCTTCTACAAGAGTTGGACAAACAGCGTAAAAGTGGAATCCTCTGTGACGTGAACATAGTTGTCTCAGGCCAGGTGTTCCGCGCCCACAAGAACATCCTGGTGGCAGGCAGCCGCTACTTCAAAACCCTCTACTGTTTGACCAAGAGCGAGGCCCAGGACCAAGCCACTGTCACACACCTGGATGTCGCCGCCGTGCAGGGCTTTTCGGTTATCCTTGACTTTCTCTACTCTGGAAATTTGCTGCTCACAAGCCAAAATGCCATTGAGGTGATGACTGTTGCTAGTTACCTCCAAATGACAGAGGTGGTTCACTCGTGCAGAGCTTTTATAAAGGATGCCCTTAATATTAGCATTAAGCAAGAGGCTCCAGAGTCGGTGGTGGTGGATTACAACAAGAGGCAAATGGTGGCTAAAGAGGGACAGAGAGGGCTGGACCGAAAACCGAGCAACTTCTGGGCCACGAGCATCCTGTCAAAACTGTCTATCAAGGCAAGCAGCAATCAAGGAAAAGATGCAATGGAAGAGGATGATATTAATGGCAGGGTAAAGGAAGAGACTAATGACATAGAGGTGACTGCGGTTGGGGGTGAGGGCTGTGCCCTGGTGCCCCCTGGAGCCTCTGGTAGCTGGACCCACCACAACGACACCTCATCTGATTCAGCAGAGACCAATGAAACCCGGACGGCAAGTGGCCAGGCGCAGGTCTTCGTCTGGAATGAGCCAACAACTGGGGGCACGGCTGCAGCGCCAGCAGCGATAAAGCGAGAGGCACCCGATGCTGCGGGCGGAAGTGGACGGAGGAAAAAGCAGACCACCACAAGGCGTTTTGTCTACAACTTCCAACCTGAGCCAGAGGAAGGATTTGATGAAGGGATGTTCATCCAGCCGTCAGCCTCCTACCCCAGAGAGGACTTCTCTTCCCTCTCAGAAAATGCTGGTAAGTCACACATTTGCATTTAGAACACACTTTATTTATAGTCAGTCTTAGAATGACTTCAGTAATTTCTTATTCCTCTTGGTGACTAATGGAGAAAACGCAACACACACTCTGTTAAGACATATCACATCACTATGAGTAAGTTCAAGTTTTTGCCACTCAAACTGCAGTTCTACTTCAAACCAGGGCTCCAGTAGACCTGCTAAGGTTTTGTTTGGCGTCTGGCACTAGTTGTCAATAGAAGAGATTCTCTCAGTCCTGTGAGTTACAAGGGGGCTCTGCAGATGGGATTTGTTCGTCCTGTACAAGATGGCTAATTGGATTGAGATCGGCGAGCATGGAGGCCAAGTAAACACCTTGTGCTGTTTGTGTTCCTCAAACTATTGTTGAACCATTTTTTGCTGATGACACGGTCACCAGGGAATGTTGTTTCCATGGATGGGTGTACTTGGTCAGCAACAAAGTTTAGGGTTGTGTTACATCTTAAAGTAACATTCCAAAAGGACAGAATCCTAAGTTTCTCAGCAGAACATTACTCACAGTTCCATGCTGTTCTTGGATCTTTTTTTTTTTTTTTTTTTTTTGCTTAGTTTCTCCTGGTTCTTGTCTTTTACAAGTAAGAGAACCACACAATCCTGGTCATCCAAAGTAGGAAAGATATTTATTACAGCATCTTTTTGTTAAGTCTGTGTTCACGTTCTGATGCTCGTGCATCCGTTTATAGTGTCTTGATGTTGGACATGGGATCTCACAAAGGGTTTGTAGCTTTACAGCTTCATACACAACAAACATGATGTATTTTGTGTCTTGACACATTTCTAATAAAAAAAAAATATATACCGGTACTAAGTGTTTTAAACAACCAGTAACAGAACGCTTCAGTTATATTGTATGACAAGCGTCCCCCTTGGGTCCAATTATCCATCAGTCGTTCTTGTCTGTTTATAGATCAAGAACATCCTATATGAAGTGTAGCTACTGATTATTATTATGTAGTTATTATCATTTGTCAAATCCCATCCAACCTCAGGTTTGCCACTTCAAGGACAGAGCATTCACTTTCTGCCACTAACAAGACAATCTTTTTTTTTTTTTTTTTTTTTAAGTCATTGAGTGGTCAAAATGTTGTGGCTGATTTGTAAATCTTTAACAATGCATATGAAAAATTTTGTTTAAACACAGTAGACGTGATGCCTTTGCAGGGCATTCAGTTTTACGTGCTTTGAATCTTTAAGTAGCCTCTAGTACGTAAGCCCCAGGAACATAAAGATTAACAATAGTGAGGGTCAGAGAAGGGTCACAAAAGAAGAACTAGCTGTACCAACATTTTATGTTTATCTGTCCTGCCAAACATCTTTGGCACACAGATGCTAAAAGGATCGCAAAAATGTTGCAAATGGAGTGCCGTAATATAAATAATCATGAGAATTTTATTTTAGGGTGTTTGTAATTTATTTTACAGACATTTGTTTTATGAAAAGTAGCTGTGCTACGACAAAGTGGTGGCAGCTTTTTTGTTTCGTGCCTCACCCACTTTGTTGCATCTACTTTACCTTTTAAGTTACTACTTTTGTTCTTGTTTCATAACCAAGTAAACGTTATTGTACTTCAGTACTTTTTTTAGTAATTTTTCAGAGAACTTTGTCATTTGCATCACATGTGTGTGGTACATGAGGTGGAACGAAACTGTGTACTCACGGTCCCAGTTACACCCAAAAATAGCAAAAGTATAAAGAGAAACAGTATATAAGAATCTAAGATATACGCTAAACAATAGTGTAAAAAATATGGTATATTAAAAACCCTATTAAGCCCTAAAGATGAATGTTTTGTTTGCAAAAACGATATATGTTCAGACACGCTTGTTTATATACAGTATGTATGTGTGTGTATATATATATATATATATATATAGAGCCTACACACAATTTCATGTTTTAAAGTTTAAAATAAAATGTAAGTAGAGCACTTAAAACAGCGACAAGGCCAACCAAAGTGCTGTACAAACAACAGGCAACACATAGGCAACATACAAAATGAAGTTAAAAAAAAAAAACTGAATATAGACATAAAATCATGGCAGATGATACTTTGTAAATATAACGACCAAACACAGATCATCAGGTGTTGAAAGCAACAAAATAGTAGTGAGTCTTTAAACGGGATTTGAAAACAGAGAGGGAGGGGGGCTGTCTGACAAGCAGAGGTAACTCGTTCCAGAGTCTTAGTCCTGCTACAGAGAAGGCCCTGTCACCTCTGCACTTAAGACGAGTTCCTGGAACTGTGAGAAGCAACTGGTCCACTGACCTCAGAGCACGTGGTGGGACATAGGGTTGTAGCAAATCAGAGAGATAGGTGGGGGCGAGACTGTTCAGCAATTTTTAGACAGCAGAATTTTGAACTGGATTCGAAGATGAACCGGTAGCCAGTGCAGGGAGGCCAAGACTGGTGTAATGTGCTCTTTTTTGCCTGTACAGTACTGGTTAAAAATCGGGCTGCTGCATTCAGGACCAGTTGTAGTCATGCAATGGTGGTCAGTCTGACTTGCACTGACAACTTGCATTGTTGTATGAGGTTGCTCATATTGTTTGTAATATTTGACCAAAGCAGCTCCAACGCCATCAATTCTCAACAGAATATGATCACCATCGTTGAAAGTGTTGGCTAATATACAGTTGTTCCAGGAATGCTTTTCTTTTTTCTCTCTCTTTGTGCTCCGGTGAAGACAGACGTGTCTCCCTGTGCTCCATCCCTCCCGCTTCCCTGCTTGCTCTCTTATCTTGTGAACCCTTAACGAGCCTCTTTTTATCCTGCATACCTGCCTTTTTTGAAGTATTTGATCAGCTGTTCTCTTAACAAAATTGATCAACTTCTCCCGACAGGAGTCAGGGTAAGGAAGATCCTCTTACCTATGGAAACAAAGTGAGGATTCATGACGACAACTGGATTTTGCTGTTTGAGTTGGTGAAATGTGGAATGTCTACAGATTTGTGTGGATGTGTCAAAGCTTGGCAGCACTCAGACTGAATTATGTGGAGCTGCGTCAGAGAGCTGGAGCAGGCTGTTATCAGGACAGTGAATTTTCTGGCAGCATCCATGAATGGTTGGGAATAATCGTGGAGAAAGCTGTGAGCTTGACTTTCGGCATAAGGAATCAATTCACCTGTTTGGCGTTACCATCAGAGAAATATACCAGAAAACTTTAAAAGGCAGAAATGGCAATTTACGAGTTCTGCCTGACCCAAACTGTGGCCTTGACGGGGGACTTATCTCAACTCCTCCTGGCATGTTTACGAAAAACAAAGACTCTTTGTCTGTCTCCTCACTTCTCCCTTCCCCAAGGTTGTGGGCATGTGACGGAAATTCAAACGAGCTGATGAAAAATAACACCTTATCTGGACAATGGCTGAAAGCGGGTGCTCTGGACTATGCTAGGACCTTCCCTTAAAATTTATGTGCTATGCTGTGGTAGATTTTTTGATGCCTCAAATTGTGTCCTGTCTAAGACATGGTGTGAGAGATATTTTTTATACTGTCTCTCCTCATGTTTTCTTCCCTTTTCTCATCCAAGCAAAAATATTATTCTGAATAAGAATAAGAGGGTTGCGCTTAGCAACTTCATGCACTCCGCCCAGCTTTCGGACGACTGTACATACATGTTCTCATTGTATCTCATGCAGTGACAATAAAGCTTATTCTGATTCTATAATTTATATCAGCAGTTATCTAAAGCCAGCACTGCTCTTGACAGCATGTTGTGGTTAAAGTACTCAATGCCAAGTTTTTTTTTTAATTTTTCTAATTGTTTTAGTCAAGTGACAGAGTGTGGTTCACGTGATGCAGTAGCACATGTTTAAAGTATTTCATAGTCAAAATGTTTAAGATAACATTGCCCTCACCTTGTGCCTGACAATGTGACTGTGTATCGGTCAGAGTGATGGACAGGCACATAGACAGACACAATTGTGTGCCAGAGAGGCACTTATCTCATCCAAAGGCGTTTTTTTCTATCTTCTTGACATTACAGATATATTTTCTTCACACATAATGTCACTGATTACAATTGGGAATTAATCATTTTGATGTTAGACCCTAAACAAATCTGTTTCCACCTTTATGTCTAGTTCAGTCTATTCCTATTTGAATGAATTTGGAAAAATAAAAAGCTGTGAAACAAATGCACTTTTAGAGAATAAAAAGTGTTTAAAATACAAACAATGAATGTAAAAAAAAAAAAAACCTGAAATAACGAACATTTGTTATTTTAAGCATATTGTATTCAATGAGAGTTCCAGAATTCTGCTTGTTACAGTAAATATACAACAGTAAATGTATTAATAATATTTGTTTTTATAAATCCCATTGAACTTTTATTTTTCTTTTATTGTCAATGCAAAAATAATTTCATATCGCCTGCCTCCTTTCCTGCCAGTGTTTAAAACTAAAACTATCCTATGATGGGACAGGATGACAATTCTTGAGAGATGAGTTAGTGCTCAGCTATCATCACAAACTCTAGCTCACTATGCATATATGTAAAAATTACAGTTATAGCCATTTTGCCTTGGCTAGTCACAATTAGCTGTGGCTACCATCTTGATGCTGGCTGACTCTAAAAGTTGTCAGTTATAGATTTCATGAAATTCAATGAAACCACTCCATCGGTTCATGAAATATTTTGCTAACAGACAATGTCGACTCCAACCATTATTACCGATGTTTTAGACAAAGATGGGACGTGATATACAGTGCTCAAATTATGCTGCACTTCTAGAATCCGGGGGCGGGCCGGCC
>JARVGQ010000737.1:17622443-17640918 GCA_031762355.1 Hypsolebias martinsi | reverse complement strand
ACATAGTTGAATGACAAAAGATATTTATGTTGTGCCACTTTCTGCAAAGTTCATAAATCATGTCACAGACGCTTTAAATACAGATAACTAATTTCATCAAGGTATTGAAACATACAATGATGACAACACATAACACTTGAATTATTTATTAATATCATCAAAACTTTTTTTTGATGACCAGAAACTTCTACCACTTTTAGTTCAGATGTTTTACAAATATATCCATCCATTTATATCCCTCCATCCATCCATCTTTACCCACTTCTTCCTTTTCAGGTCATGGGGGTCACTGGTGCCTGTGTCCAGCAGTCACTGTGCAAGTGTCGGGGTACACCCTGACAGATCTCCAGTCCATCACAGGGCCACATCTTTTAAGGATCCCACATACTCAGGCATACTTCACTCCACAGAGGTCTGCATGTACTGGATTAGACTCAATGTGGATTCAAAGCCCTCAAGCCATGTCGGCGCAAAGATCAATTTTTACAACCACACACTCGTGCTTGGCATCGCACAATAAACTGCCTGGTGATGGACTGTTTTGTATGCGACACCAATGTATTACATTCCCCTTCTTCATCCCTGATCTGGTTTAATGGGCTTTTCTTTTGTTTTTGTTTTTCCCAAGAGGCAAGCGATCTCTTCCTCCTCCTCTGTTGACATCATGACTGAAAATGTGAGAAATTAAGGAATTTATCATGAGATAATTAAAATCAGGCCCAGCGTGGCTGAGTCTGGAGATTTCCTGGTGGGCTGCATTGATGTGTGGGCTGCAGGTCCAGCACTCCCTGTTTTTTTTTTTTTTTTTTTTAATTTTTTAAGACCTTTTCATCGACAACACATAAACACAGAACACCGTTGTTGCTGCTCCTGGGCTGCCAGCTGCCTCTACCCAGCGCCATTTGTTTTCTAACTACTGAAGAAACCTTTTGTGTCTCAAGCGGTTTCCTGAGAGTTTTGGGTTCCCTGAGTTACTGCATCCATCAAGTGGAGCCTCTGCTTGTTTCACTCTCCACCTGTATTGGACGTAACTGGCTTCATCTGACTTTGCTGGTCCTGTCTGTTGCTCTTCACCTACTTCTTTCTACTTACCCCCTGGCCTCCGATCAATCTCTCCTTGGAAGCTAAAATCCTCTTCACCTCCTCCTCCAAAGTCTGAAACCAAAAGAATTGCACAGTAAGCCAGTTTCTTGGGTTTTGACAACTTTAAGGAAAAATTCATACCGCTTGTTGCTTACCCCATCTTTATCTGCATTGATCTCCTGATCCCCTCACCTCACTTCCATTGTTAATGAAGCACTTAGCGAGACCCAGAACAACACAAGACTCGAGCTAGAAAGGGAACAGTGTTCATTATTTACAGTGACGGTCTATAAACATATGTACAGGTGGTGGACTGGAATCCCTGAAAGAGTAAGGAAAATCAGAAGGGTTTGGCAAAGGGAGCAGTAGTAGTAATTTATTGTTTTGTTTGTTCTCTGCTTACAGGTGGATTTTGCAGAGAGGCTCTGTGGTGAATCCAAGGGCTTCCAGAGGTGATAAATCCAGTGGGCAGATCAAGGCAGGCAAGTGGCTGGAGGGCAAGGCACAAGGAACGAGGCTCAGGACCAAGGCGAACCAGGACTGGATCCAAACGTCAGGATGACTGCAGGCACACAAAAACAAGGTGAGTATCTTTCATCAGTCTCAGTAATACTGGCCAGAAGCATAAATACTGAGAGAGGAATCAAGGCTCCAGTGAAGAGTACAACTTGACTGCAGCCTTGTGTAGTGTTGGAGCTCCTCAGGCAGAAGACCGTCAGCTGAGGGTAATCAGTGGCCATCTTGAAGCAGCAAGTGCAACTCTTACAACCTTTTGTACTCTAAGTCTACTGGTTTTTTTCTTTCAGAACACCAATCTGTGTCTCAGTACCTACTGTTTTTCAGTATAATGACAACCAGTAGATGGCATGGCACCAAACCATTACTGACTGTGGAAACTTCACTCTGAACGTCAGGCAACATTGATTCTGGACCTCTCCACTCTTCCTCCAGACTCTGGGACCTTGATTTAATACAAATGAAATGAAAATTTAGTTTCATCTGAAAAGAGGATGTTAGACCACTGAGCAACAGTCCAGTTCTTGTTCTCCCTCAGCAGATAAAACGCTTCTGGTATCTCTGGTTCAGAAGTGTCTTTACTTGATAAATGTGACATTTGCAGCTCATCCCTGGAAGTTAATTGGGGGTGACACCAGGACTTTCTAATGATGAGCTTCTTCACAAAATTCTAAACGTCTGAGATGCAGATTTTTTTTAATTATTATTATTATTTTTATCTATAAGCCATGTTCATCAAAATTACAATAAACAAAGGCTTGAAATGTGCAATGCATCTATGCAGGCTATTATGTGTTTCACTTTCTGAAATGGTTGACAGATTTAATTTTTTTACTTTATCATGTTCTAATTTATTTTTTTAGATTCACCTGTAGTAGATCCAAAATCACTATTGAGCGTTTTATAGAATAATAGCTATGTTGGAATTTCAAGTTGTAGGTAACTGAGACATTTCAGAATAGATGTGCTCCAGTGTACTATCTAGAGTATCTACATCTACATCATCTATTTAGTGCCATCCTCACTGGTCCAGGTGGGGTCAGCTTTAAGTTAGCTTGGTTTTTATTTATGGCCTACATACCTTGAAGTTATAAAGTGGTCATTTTCCAGTTGGAAGATGTTTGATCCACAGCCCTGTAACGTGTCTGTAACTGACTGACTTCCCTTTTTGGGGTCTTATTCCTTTTAGTAGTAAAGAGGGCAACATTTTTGTCCATCTGGAGTTGAAATATGAAACGGATAGGCTGTGAGAAGGTTTTAAAAATGCATGGCAACAGAAACACTATTTTAAGTGCTTTTTAGAATCTAGACAAGGTTAAAAGGTTGTGTGAGTGCAAAATATTAAACATTAATTCTGCTCCGGTTATCATTGTAATGTGTCATATAACCCAAATGTAAGTTACCTGGGTAAGCAGACAAACAAAATGTGCAAATAACGTCATATGATTTCAAGGGTAAAGTTTTGTGGAGTTGTCAGTTTTGATTAAATTTCCTTGTACTTTATAGTCCTCATGGAGCAAAGACGGGGAAATGGAAATACCCTTTGCCCATCTGTCCATGTTGTGAGCATGATGACTTGAAAAATAAGCATGGTACATAATAGAGCTGTCATTTCTACCCGAACCCGAAGCTCTGACCCGGATTTGGATTCAGACTGAGCTGGGCCATAATAATGTGTTTAATGTGCGGGCCGGGTCAGTGTCAGGCTTTTTATTGCATCAGCGGATGCGTGTGGCCGACGATTCAATTATTTGATAACATGGCTTGCCATACATCAACTGCCACATGCGGCCATTTGAGCTTCAGATGGACTACTGCCAGCGATCCATTAGCCCAAATTGACGTTCATGCAGCGAACGTGCGTGGCCGACAACCCAAACAGGTGAGATCACAAAATATCCACATGTCTGAACAGGGTCCAACGCAGGCAGAAGCAGAGGAAGCATTTAATGTGTGTTGATGGCTCCTCAGCTCCGATCTCCTGCCCCCTCAGCCGTGCGTGTCCGCTGACCATTAATATTATTATAATATTGGTATAAGTAGTCAAAGCTTGATAAAAAAATGTCGGGGTGGGGGTTGGGTTCAGACCTGTAATTACTGTTAATTCATCGGATCAAGTGGGAATTGGAAAATATGGATATGGGTTGGGGTCAGGTCAGATGGGATTTTTTGGACCCAAGTGTAACTCTAGTACAGACTTACAGACATTTTGTGTGTGGCGGCGTCTATGCATAAAAAGTTCCCTATCAAAAATTGGGTTGTCATGTCAAAAATCCAAGATGGCCACAATCATCACTTTTGAAGAATCTAAAGTATAATTTAGTCAAATGATTGGGGTGGACAAAGATTATTCTATGATGTCCATGGCCACCATTTGCCACCCCCTGGCTCCACCATTGTTCCTACCTGGATAAAATCCACCCTCCATCTGACACTCTGAGCAGTCTCAGACAAGCAAAAACAAAAAAACTACATCTGTTCTTATATACAGTGTGACATCTACACACTTACAGCAAAAACATTAAAGGTTAGCAGTATTCAATCAATCTAAGTGCAGGAAAAACACTCATCTTGAAAACTACAAACATTCACTATTAAAATCCTTCAGCAGACATCAGTATACCGCTGGTTGTTGTAAAGTGCTTTGTTGTGTGTGTTACTTACATTATTATGTTGAATGTTCTGTTCATTGTTTTTATTTTTATATGAAGAGGACATTGAACCACTGATCAACAGTCCAGTTCTTTTATTTTTTTTTCTGTCTATTATCATCATTATAGTTATTTTTAAGACATCAGTTTACCTTGAGCATTTTAGCCAGCTTTATTTCTTTGATCACTTGTAGGCCTCACCTCGTTGCTTGTGAGGTTGATTTATGTTTAGTTTTACGCCAAGTCCTGGATTACTGATTGCCTCGCCCTGATCTTGACAGTGATTATTCACCTCTTTATCTTGTAAAATGTCACATTTCGATTACACTTTTCAGTCTTGACAAATAGTTGAAGAGTGATTTTAAGATGTGCCAACTGAAGATAAGAAGTGTCTCAGTGGGTTTGTTGAGAACATGAGAGCATGATAACAGAGCAAATATTAGTCATCTCAAGTCAGTGAAGAGGCAGCTTTAGTGTTTTTACAGAGAAAAGACTTCCAGGGGACCACAGAAAAATGTTCAATGACACATCTACATTTTGAACCTGTTGTGACTCTAACAATTAAACAATACAATTTTGGTCTTTAACTTTTTTTTTAATTGGGGTGTGTGCATGTTTTGGGGCATTGCTAAATGTAAGAGTGGCCTGTTTTGGCCAGGAAACATCTGAGAAATGTCAAATCTGAAGAGGAGCATGCAGAAACTGAAGCATTTTCTTCCCATCTTTTAATTTTTGCACTTCAGACTGGAACGCAAAAAACTGCATGTCAGTAGACCATCAACAGAAAATACTGTAACAGAGACAGGGAATGTTACAGTGAAGCTGGAGCCAAAACAAGTCAAGCGTCCCCTGGAGACTGGCTGCAAGTTAATGTATTACATTTTTTAGATGTTTATTATACCAGTTTTGGATGGTTTGTTTTATTTTGATAAATACACCAGTCTGCCTTCTTTGGAGCACTCTTTTGAATAAGATGTCCTTATTTTGGTCTTTTAATTTTCTTCTTATAATCTCTGTAATCATTTCTTTCAATGTTCTGGTCAACCACAGCAATGCCCATCAAAGCTCCTCCATCCAGTTCCTCACATGGTTCAACTATTTTACAGCTTTTTATTTTCTTTAGTTCTCAAAAGCAAAAGATGCTTTCTTACATATATTTTCTCCTTTATGTTTTCACTCAGTTCATTTTTATTCCTGATCTCCAGCCATTCCAGTTTTTTTTTAATCACCAAGCACAACCAATAGTTTTTCTTTTAAGTCTGTTTTTCCTCATGTCTTGATTATTTAGTTCAGCTCCCTCCATAATGTTGTTCTTTCAAATTCTACCAACCCTCCTCCCTGGTTTATAGCATGTAAAAGAAAGGTATGCCTTTTCCCCCAATCCTGCACAAGTGGATGAAAGTGGGGGTGGGGTTGAAGTAAAAATGATGTTTTGGTGGAGAGCTGCTGGGACAGATCCATTTTCAAAGCGCTATCTTTTCATTTGTTTCCCTTTTTCTTTTCATGGGTATTTTAGGGCGAACGAAAACTGGAGGTGGAAAAAAGAAGAAAGAGGAAGTACATGTATATATGCACTTGAACATATTAAGAAATGGTCCAGATGGCCCTCACTCACAAAGAAAATCTTTCAGGGGACGACGCACCAGTCTGTCTTCACATAAAAGACACACTCGCCAAATCCCCATCGCAAGAAACCACAGCTGCCAAAAGGAGATTAGTATCTTTGCTGGGGAGAAAAAATACAGAGCCGTCCAAACGTCACCTTAACTGAGCATCAAGCGAGACTCACCTTTAGTTACAGAACAGTTGGTATTATTTGAAACTTGGTACTTCCAAAAAGACGTTCTTCACCAACAACTTGGCAGGAAACACCAGCTTTAATATCTTAGGTTGTTCATCTTCTTGAATCAATCTAAAAAGCTTGCATTCATCCCCCTCGAGGCTGCTTTTAATCCTCTCATCGTGAGAAGAACCACCACATCTCCTCATATTTAACTTCAGTTCCAAAAGCATGCTTGGAATGTGAAGATGTTTTCATTAATCTGTAAGAATCTCTTATTCACAAAACTATTGTAAAAGCACATGTGGAGAGCAGAATGAAAGGGAAGAATCCTTGGTGTGAGGATGAGAGAGGAAGGGGAAAGAGTCACGGCTCCAGGAGTGATTACCTCACTGCTCAGCACTTCATCACCTTGTGTCTCATGTTGTTTCATGTGCGTTGCTTGTCTTAGGTAGGCTGAAATGGGATAGTGAATGTCAGGCCACACAGATTTCTGGGAAGGGTTTTGTTTCACCCTTTCTTCTCTTTACAAAGAGACAGCAATAGATGGACCACCCTGGCAGGGGTTAATGCAGACGTGGTCATTTAATTTAATTAACGGGTGACAAAACTGGAGGTCAACCCCCCCCCAAAAATTCCCACTGATGTGTGATCAAAATAGTGAGTTTATTTTTCCATACAAGGCTGCTGATGCATGACATTAGTTTTCTTTGTTGCTCTAGATGGATAAGTCAGATGAAAATAATAAACACTTGTCTATTAAACTTTTGGTGTTTATTGATTTTTTTTTCTCTTTCTTTGACAAAAAGTGCTCTTCCACATAAAGCTGGTTTAGGCATCACTTTCTGGTGCGCACAGTTCTAACACCCTGTTGTAATACCAGTTACAGTAGATGAACTTAAGGATAGAACACAAAAAGCAGTCAGTGCTGATTCAACCAAAATGGAAAACTTTTGCTTCATCAAACAGGGCTGGCAGAGATCACACGGGATCAGTACCCCTGCAGTTGTTCCTAACCAGAAAAAAACATGAATTGAGAAAAACATGAGAGGAAAAGGCAGCTGTAGCTGACAAATCTTGGTCATACAGACCTGTCAAAGACAAAATCATCAAAACAGAATTTGCTCGAATTATTTTTGTCGGAGGGATGTTCAAATGTGCACGTTATGAAATAACACTTTCAGCTACAGTATATGAATTCTTCTGCCAACAGAAATTATGAAAACAGATGTTTACAGCATCACAAGTAACACTTTATCAGTAGTTAATGCTTGTTTTATTTGTTCATTTAAAAAAAATGCAATACCAAGCAATCCCATAAATGATAACATACAAAATATAAAAAAGAAAGGAAGCAGAAAGAAGAAAAAATATTATTATATCTGTCCCTTTTTTCAAACAATCAGTTCAAATAATAATAATCTTCCAGTAACAGAACAAAATGAATAACTTTCTAATTTTCTAACTAATACAATACTAAGAACTAACTAATTTCTTTCTAACTAATACAATACACATTAAGCTACTTCATATATATATTTTTTTTAACAATTCAGTTTTAATCATTTTCTTAAATGTAAACACTGACTTGACATTTTTAACTTCATTCTCCAAACCATTCCATAATCCAATTCCCTGGATTGAGGTATAACCGTCCCTTTAAACTAGTTCTGAATTTGGGTTTTACATTAAATGATTTATTCACATAACTCTATAAATAAAAGATGAACAAAAGTGTAAACCCTGAACTAAAATGCCCACCAAGCCACAAACAGATTTTTATTCACATAAAACGGCATAAATCCTCTTTTCTGACTCTTATGAGCTAAAGGTGCTGCCACCTGCTGTCAGGATCTGGTATAACAACTTTATTTTTATCACCACCAGGTGGCAGCACCTGTCTAACTTTCCCTAATGTAGAGTTTAAAAAACGAATGACTCATGAGGAATTATAAATATTAATCTGAACACAAAAAGTAGTTATTTTTCTCAGATTGAAGCTCCACCCTCCTAATTTAAGGCCTACACACGTGCTGATTTTAGATGTTTTAGTCTCTTGCAGTTAAACAGGATTGCTGCATGTCATCACTATGTTTATAAGCAAAATATTTCTTGCTTTCCCAGCAGGCAAATGCAATTTAATTATGTCATAAAGTTTGTATGTGCAGATCTTATCATCTTGTTTGCAGCATGCATACAGCAAGCATGTTTAAAACTCTTACCATAATATTCTGCAACCATTTGTTCCTAATCAGATTAAATAGTTTATTAGTGTGGCTTTGTGATATCTGAGGAATAATCCAGTAAAGTCTCTTAAATTTGCTCTGAACAAACGCATGGGAAGCATTTAAAAAGTTTATTCTACTGAAGCGTGCTTGAGAAACGCAGGTCTGAACATTTTTTTCCCACTTTTGCTTACATGAGTGCAAACACACGGTGAAGCAGCCGTCAGACATTTGCACCGGAGCCAACTGCACACAGGCCCATTCTTTCACCGCATGTGTTTGTGTGCACGAGTCCGTGCGCGGGCCTCCTTCCCAGTTGCAGCCCTTTGTGTGGGTGTCTGTCAGCGGTGTTGTCTGCAGGCAGGCCTCCATTGTGTTCAACCACTGCTCCTTATTGACACAGGGCCCCCGGCGCTTCATGTTCCCATGGCCCCCTCAGCCACAGCGGACGGAAGGCTGAAACCGGAGCCCCGGACCTGGGGAGAGTTTGTTTGCACTCCCCCCCCTCTCTCTAATTTGTCCATCCACGGCGCTGGATGGCAGCACAGTAATGTTTGGGGTGTTGTGCATGTGTGTTTGCAGGCCCGGTTTGTGATGGTCATGGCTGCAGGGGAGCCTCGGTGCCACCCGTTGTGTTGGTTTGTGTGTGTATAAACGTGTGATTGACCTTTAGTGTCAGTCCGCCGCTGCTCTCAGACAACTCGGCTCGTCACTGTGAGGCGCCCGCAGGTCAAGGGGAGAGCAAACATTAATGAAGATTATTTCCTGATCACTATTACCTGTCACCTGTGTGACCCTGCTCTGGTGTTGAGGCGAGGGTTCCCAGCTTCTTACCAGGCTGCACGTCAGCTGCAGTCACAGCTTCAGTCTTTTTTTTTTTTTTTTTTGCATAAAGAACCTGAACCTTGTTCAGGTGCACAAAAAAAGACAAAAAGTACAAGTGCATGGTTATCAGAATCATTCACTTTACTCTTGAAACTTAATGATTTTGTTGGTCCTTTTCCCTGGTTCTGTCTGTCTGAAAATATGCTAGCAGGTCTATTCAACTAAATTGTTCAGGGGGGCACAGTTACTGCAGCCAATAGCTCAGGGGCTGGACATCCAGCAGTTATTGTCATTAAGTTTGTTTAATAGTTTAAAATCTACTTTTATTTAAAAATGAACCCACTGATGAGCTGAACTGAGTTCACCCGTGGGCCTGATTTGGCCCCCGGGCCACCATTTGAATAGTCCTGCGTTCAAAACACCTCCAGCTTGTGTGTAAGCAACAAGTCAACTCTGACAGACTGAAAACCTTCCACCCAAGAAGTCATCAGGAACAAGGCTTTAAAAGATGATCTAGGTGTTAATAGTGTGAATGTTTGTGAAGCATTCACTCTATTGTGATCCATTTGTCTTCCCTATGTTTTTCAGCATCTATCTTGTTCCACAATTTTTGTAATAGTACATCAAAACATTCAGCTCGTCCAGAACAATCCAGCTATGGCTTTTGGTATTGATACGTTAACATTTTGAAATATTTAGCCTTTTCTGCCATTTTTTCCTCATAGAAAATGAACTGAGTTCATTTTCCATCCTTCAAACCTTTAGATCTGTTTACAACCCTGCTCCTTTCACATTTTGTTCTGGTTCAGCTTCTTCCAGCTTCCTTCTTCAAATTTAAACTTTTTTTTTTTTTAGCTACTTTCAGATACGTAATTTCGTCAGCTGTTTTTTCCCCAGCTGTTTTGGGCTCCTTTTCCATTCTTTCTGCTAACTACAAAATGGTTGTGCTTCTAACTTTTTTCTGCTGATTTCATATTGTTCTACATTTTCAGATAAATGTTTAGCATTTTTAGCTAGTTTCAGCTATTTTCAGATAAATTTAAGTTTTTCCTAGTTATTTCTGTCAGTTTCAGCCTAAATAACTCCTTTCTTCCAATTTCAGCTTATTATGCTCCTTTCATTTTTTTCCGCTAGTTTCAGTTTTTTTTTTTTTGGGCTATTTGAGCTACATTTAGCTGTTTTATGCTAATTGTAGCCTTTTCAGCTAATTCCACATTTTCTGAACTCATTTCATCTCCTTCTGCTTCCTCATGGTAGTTTAAGCTTCTTTCTGCCATTTCAGCTGCTTTTCAGCTGTTTCAGCTAATTTCAGCTGTTTCAGAGTCGAAGTAAAAAAGTCAGAGTTTTTTAATTGTTATTTGCACCACATGTGGTACATGAACAAAATTATGTTTTTTAGCTAATTTCCTAATTTTGGGGCTAATTTCTGCTTATTTAAATGTAATTCAGCAAGTATGTGTTTTTCTGCTTTCTTCTGCCAATTTAGACTTGTTCTTCAATTTCAGCTACATTTCAGCATGTTTTTAAGCTAATTTCAGCGGTTTTTCAGCAAGTTCTTCAGCAATAAGTAATCACACTGCCTTTTTTGAAGGAAATGTCAACATCTCTTGTTCCCTTCTTGGATATGTAACAATGGGGACCTTGAATCCTGTCATTTTGGAGCTGCACCAGATCTAAAAACAGAAAGCTTCTATTCAAGGCCTCTCCACATTCGAAACAGAAATGAAAAGATTTGAGCTTCACTTTTGAAAGATTGTGACAAAAAAAATTCTGACAACATTCCTTTTGCTCTAGGAGATAATGAATAATAGCAAAGGTACGTCAGCTCATTGGGTACTTTCCTGTGCCAAAAAAATACAAAAACAGGACCTCTTTGAATGCACAAAGTGAAGGTTCAGGACTGTAGGACTCACAGGTTTTGCACAGCAAAACCTGTGAAAATGAAAGGGCGATTAAGATGTGGAGAGTTTACCTTCTTGTGGTTTTAACTTTATTTAATTTTCTACAGGCCTTTCTCCTGTCTTTTTTTAAATTATTGTTTTATTTAGAGCCAACAGATTCAAGTGTGCGTTAACCATCTACACAACAGCAACACACTCGCATTGTGTATGTTTGTTCCAGATATAAACTTACAGCCTCGGGCTCTCTTTTCCTGGTGACAGAAACGTGTGTTTGTATTAGTTATTTATTTATTTTTTATAGCTGCACTTATCTGAATATAATCACAGTGTTAATCCAGCCACACACGCACACACACACACAGAGTTATGTCCCTGTCCAAACTTGTGTTTTTTCTAGAATGACACATTTCTTTGTTGATGTCATGTTTACAAGCATCTGTCAGTGTGTACGTGTGTGTGTGGGGAAGAGCGTGTGCGCGTGAGAATGTGTACACATACCGTATCATCCCCGCGTGTGTCCCAGCTTGTCTGTTGTGTCAAGAAAAGACACGTGTGTGTGTGTGTATGTGTGAGAGTGTGTGTCTAGGAGAAGGTGCTGGTTCCCACAGCTCAGATCTAATTCGGCTGTAACTCAATCGCCGTGTGAGTGCCGCTCCTTTAGAGCTCTCCTCTCCCTCTGGAGTGTGTGTATGTGTGTGTTTGTGTGGGTGTGTGGCAGGGAGACGTTTCCCCTCTCAGACCCCTTCAGGATCAGTTTACTGTGTCAACGCCATGAGTTTGATGGCAGCGAGAAGTCTTATTCACACACACGGACTCGTGAAGGCAGCTCAGACACTGTGATGGTCTTCCACACATCTGGAGGGTGATGTGACTCTGACGGGGTGGATGTGTGTGAATGATGGTTTGTTTATGTTGATGAGGCTCATTGTGGGTCCCGGACGAGCCCCCAAAGTATTATGACCGGGTCCAAATAGCCACACCAAGAGGGGGACATATCTCGTGTCAGAGCTGTCCAAAGTTATTTGGTTAATTTACAATAAAAGTTTACTTATGGGTTATGGAAGACAACATTTTCTTTACAGAAGAGTTGCCACAATCAGAGAGCTGCTTGATGATTTAAATTAAATATAAAATCATTTTATTGATCACTTTTTCAATAATAACTAGAAGTTAAAAATCACTGAAAATAACGCTACTTGAAAACAACTTTTTTAGCTCGTGAAATTGAGACTTGGAACTAAATATGTCAGCTCACAATTTAAAAAAAATCAACATTTAAATCTATATGTTAACGAGATACACCATCATAAAAACAAGTAAAGTTATTTTAAAAACTCAAACACTTTGGATTTAAACACCCAAGATCTTTCTTCTCCGCTTTCCTAATGTTTGTTTAAAAGTTAATTATTAAAAAAAAAAAAAAATTGTTTATTGATTTATTTTTATTTTAATCTGCTTTATATGAGGGATGTGAGACCCCGTTGATGCAAATTACCTTTGGAGTTTAAATTGGTTAATAGATGGCATCATAAACCATTTCTGGTTGAGGCTGTAGACACTATGAAGAGCAGAAGGGAAATATGAGAAAAGCTGGCTTCAGTTTCAAGGTGATAATATACAGAAACTGCAAACTCTTTACTGGTTTTACTGGTTGAACTGGCAGAAAGTAGAGCGTAACCTTCTCACATGAAAATAGGACATTGTTGCAGGAAATAACATGTCCGTATAAAACACAAGTTTGACAATAAGAAATGTTAAGTGGCAAAAAAAATGAGCATTGTTGCTCCAGATGAAGGTCGAAGATACAGGATGGACTGAATCTGAGCCTGAAACTCAACAACAGCTGAGAGTGAATAGTTTAGTGTTTCCTTTGGCCTTTTACTGAGGGAAGAGAGTAAGGAGGCAAGGAGGGAGGAAGTGAGGGATAAAGGGGGTGGGGGTTCTTCAGAAACAAATTCAGACAGATGTGGGTGAGTGTGGGAGCGCTGTGTTTGTATGCTTTAGGATGAAAAAGAAACATCTTGAGGGATCAGGCCGGCTGGGTGGGAGGAAGTGTGTGAGCAGTGAGAACATGGAGTGTTTGTGTGAAAATAAAAGTGTATGTTTGTTAAAGTGTTTCATGCCTCGAGAGTTTGAAGTGTTCATGCGACCGCTGGTGTGCATTTAGTCCAGTGTTATTGTTCAGTTTGTTTGGACTCCGGCTGAATGGTCCTCAGTGGACCAAACAGAAGAACGCGCTTTAATTTCATCTCCTTAAGGGTTTCACTTGTATTTTTTTCAGTCCCTCCGCATCACATTCTGGAGGGTTATACTTGTATTTGTAGGTTCTTCCTGGCGCTGGTGTGAAGAAAATTGAGATTATTGTTTTTGTAGAAACGCATAAAAAAATTATTCATCCAAAACTTAGAAGAAGAAAAAGTTTTGTTTGCAGTTACTGATCATTAAAATGGGAGTTTGACAAATCCATTTATGAATCATCCAGACAGTAAAAAACACCAACATTGTGTCAAGGAAATAAAACAGACACAAATCATGCTTTAGCAACAACAACAACATTAGCCGTTAGAGAAAAATCTGGCATAAGATCGGCTGAAGGGTAATTCATCTTTCAGGTCCTGTTGGGTCTGATGCAGTGATTGTCCTGGTTTTTTTTAAGGCATGATGTTCAGGTATATCATTTGTTTATAGTTGGACACATTTGCTCATGTTCCTTCTTTTTTTTTTTTTTAAGAAAATCCCACAATAAGCTGTAAAGAAAATGACTGATATGGAAGCCAAAGATAAAAATAAATAATTTTGAAAACCCTTAGTGCCTGAGACTATATGGTGGCCCGAAGGTGTACATGAACTACATTTGAAAAAAACGCAGTTACATTTGAAAAAAACACAACAAAACCAACAAAATCACAACATTTGGGGGAAAAAAAAAAAACTGAATTACATTAAGCCAAAGCAGAAGTGGCCGGAATCACATTTGAAAAAACAGAATCACATTTGAAAAAACAGAATTAAATTAAGCCAAACAGGAAGTTTATTTATTTATTAAACATTATTAACAGCATAAAACTGAACAAATGTGATTCAGTTTTTTCAAATGTAATTCTTTTTTTTTTTTTTTCCCCTAATGGGATTTGGGCCACTTCCGCTTCGGCCACTTCCGCTTTGGCCATTTCCGTTTTGGCTTAATGTAATTCTTTTTTCAAATGTTGTTGGGATTTTGTTGTTTTTGTTATGTTTTTTCAAATGTAATTCCTTTTTTTCAAATGTTGTGATTTTGTTGTTTTTGTTATGTTTTTTCAAATGTAATTCCGTTTTTTCAAATGTTGTTCACTTACACCTTAGAGCCACATGATACAGCTTTTCTTGTAATAAGTATGAATAAGTATTTTGGAAATACAGTATAACATTAAGAACGTAATAAAAATAAATTCACACAGCTGAGATGAGCAGTTGTTGAGATACAGTATTTGCATGCACAGCACCAGGAAGTGATGTCAAAGGGGAACATAAACAAAGCATTGCTTCAATGGCTAACAACATATTTTAGAAGAATCTGATGTTCCCTTCGATTATTTTGAGTCTTATCAGAGAGCAGACGAGTCAGCACTCAAATTATATTGTTTCAACTAAAAAAAGATGTGGGCATTCCTCTTTGATGTCACTTCCTGTTTCACTTTGCATCAAGTTCAAAATAAAATGTCAATTTTGTGACAAAAAAAAGTAAAATCGTGTGTGTGTTATGCTTTCTTCCACTTTTTTATTTGTAGGATGTGCACGTTACAGGCACTTTAAGAAAGCCTGAAAACTTGTTTATTAAAGCCATTTTAAATTATCACAAACACATCTGGCTGCTTGGAAGCAAAATATAAAGAAAGTAGGACTAGTGGAAAACATTTAAGTGAAGTCCTAGTTGATCGATTCCTCTGCACCTACAATAGGTGAAAATGCACTTTCTGCAAGTTCTTGTCACAGAGATGTACCTTGTGTTTTGTCTTCTTGTGACCTCATGAATCCCTTTTTGTGTTGTTGTCAGTGTGGCTTGTTGGAGGGCTAGTTTGTTGTCTGTGCAGGTCCTGCCGGGCCACTGATGTGTCAGTTTACAGCAAAGGAAGGTGAAACCAGCCGCTCGGATATTGGATTTCCACATGCCACAGATAAGTGTTCAAAGCGGGAGCATACCTTCATGTTATTGTTCACTCGAGTTTCTTGTGTGTGTTTGCCTGTCATTCTCTTGCCTGCACGTTGTCTTCCTTTTCATTTCTTAGATTGTTCTATTCAGTCATTTAAACTGTGCAGAAGAGAACAACTGCAGCAGGAAGCAGTGGCACGCAGATAACACCAGTCTGAATGAAGGGCTTGGCTACGAAGGACCAGGATGTAAACTCTCTCACACACACACACACACGCACACATATACAAACACAATTGGGAGCCAATAGGGCCGGACAACAATCTCTCTGGTAGGTCTTTTAAAAACCAATCAAGCAGACATCTTGGCTCTTGTCATTGTTAGTGGCCAACAACAGACTGCGTGTATCTCAGGATGTAGGGAAGTGTGTCAAAGTTGCACAGAAAGAGCGTGGCGTCATTTGGCCCATCAATACTGTGAAGAAACCAAATGTAATAAAATGTTATCGGAAATGGTTTAAAGCAGGGTTTTAAATCTTTGGTGTGAAAGAGAACAAGTGCTACATAGTCTGATAACTGAGTGGCCCTAAGTTCTGAAGGTTTATCCTACCTGAGCAACGACGCAGTAAACACTGCATTAGACATTAAACACAGAATTGGTGCGGCGTGGCAAAACTGGAAAAGGATGTCAATTCATATTAAAGGGAAAGTGTACAAGATGATGGTGAACCCAGTCTTTCTTTGTGGAGCTGAGGTATGGATTTTAAAAAGAAAGGAAGAGGAACTTCAGGAAAGAACAGAAATGAGGATGCCACACGGGATTCTTGGAGTATCCCTCAAGGATAGACGGTGAAATGACAATATCAGAAAAACGTTTGGCGTGGCATGCGTCACGGATAAGATACAGGATCAAGAATGAGGAATGAGACGTACGAGGATGTGCTGCAAATGGAAGATGACAACAAGGTAAAAAGGCTATTGAATGCAGAACTTTTTGGTCAGTGAAGCAGGGAACATCAGAAGAACAGGTGGATGGATATGATCCAGCAGGATATGAAGACATTCCATCTCACAACAGACGATACACGAAACAGAGCAAAACGGAGCAGAAGAATCCATGTGGCTGACCCGAAAGGAACGGGATCCACAACCTGAAGGAGAGAGAGAGAGAGACAAGGCTACCATTGATGGTCATCCAGCACAGAGTGAGGAAAGCCAGCCACTTTCCCGTCCATCACTCTACTATGAGATCATGAGTGGTGCACATCCTCCCATCGCCAGGATAACGCACCTCTCCATCGACATTTGTCTTTTTGATTCAGACTCTAATTTGAGATTTGCCACCCTCTAAACACACCTCCACATGTTCCAGACTATCTCCATCTTAAAGAGCGACGTCCTGCTCTGACGATGAGTCACTCTTGAAGGTTTGGTGTCAGAAAGCGTGATCTGGTGACTCAGAGTCCAGGTTCAAACCTCAGAACCCAGTCCTCAATGTGTTGTAACGGCCTTTTCCCATAATTTGATTAACTATGAGTACTATGAGTACTAATGCGCTGGTAAATACACAAAACCAGAGTCAAGAGATGACAAATTGTTGTCCATCATAGTGGAAGAACTGTCCTGGTGATTGGGCTCTAGAGATTTAACAAAGCTCAAAACAAGTGAAAAACAAAAGCTGAAGTCCAAATAAAAACTTGGAAAGACGCTCGGAAAGCCAGGGTAAATGTAACTGCTGATATTTTTGTATTCTATAGACCTACAGCATTAGTTGACTTTAACTTCAGTCTCTTTTTGTTCCCCAGTCTTTTAGCCTACTTTTCATCCCAAACTGTGTTCATTCAGTCCGTCTCCCATGCAACTCATTTTGTCTTCATCTGACTGTTTTGTTTCAAAATGAGATTAACCTGCCTAAATAAAGGTAGAATGAAAAAAAAAAAAACGCAGAGCATCCTTCTGCGTTAACCAACATATAGTCCACAATCATTGTCTGTACAGTCTTATACATGTGGAGGATTTCTGTGTGGGCACAAGGTGGCGTTAACATTTGCTGGAAGGCCTTCAGATATTGTGGTTTACATTTCTAATGGATATTCACTGAAATCACAGTGGTGACTAAAATTGTTGCCGTTTTGTTTTTAGTAAGATAACTGACATGAGTTTAACCAGAGTTGAGACTTGCAAAAAAATTACTAAAAGTCACTTAGAGTCCACCTGGCATACCTTTTAGTCTCAGGGGAAATCCCTTAAAGAGATCTTACTTGGTTGGCTAATAAATGTGAAAAAGTACAGTATTTAACTTGTGTAGTTTTCATAACAAACATCATAAAACAGCCTGCAACAAATGCTTTGATGCAGAATGAATGGAAACAAGTTTAAAGTCCCCTAATAAAACAGGACTGAGGTTTGAAGAAACAATTTTTCTCATCACAGGCATCAGATTAGATTATTTCTGTGTTCGCTTGAAGGAATTTACAGATGGTAGTGAGATGAAGGAAATCAGGAGTGACAAAGCTTTTGAGCACCACTTTCTGTTTATCTTCCTCTGATATTCGTTGATCAGATCCATCTTTTATTGTTGCGAAACGTGGATTAAAACACACTCGTTGGGGCAAACTGTATCTTCCCCAACCCAAACAGACACAAAACGCACAATCGCCACTTTTTCTTATCGTCTCCGTCCCAACCCTTCCTTTATATTATCACACAGCCCGAGGCCCGACTCCGTCCAGCCGGGCAGACATTCACAACTTCCTATCCCCAATGAGCGGCCATTTGCAGTTCAGCTCCCTGTTATCAATTATCATCGTCACCATTATTACCACAGACCCTCCACTTCAAAGGCCGCATCAAAGCCGTGTCATCAGGGAGAGCTGTCACATGGGATAAAGATTTTATTTTGAACTTTAGTAAAGTACAAAAAAAAAAAAAAACTGCAAACAGCAAAGATAAATGTGTCATGCTACAATTAAGGAGTCGTCTGTTGTTGGAGAATGTGTGACTCCCTGGTCGTTCTACTTTAAATTCTCCTTAAACATTATTTTTAAAAAAGCACTTTGAAGATTTTTTGTATATACTGTACAGGTGTGTGTGTGTGGAGGGGGGTGGATTTGTTTCAGGTGTGTTAATGAGCAGTCTCGTTTGTGGGTTAGGGGCGGATGGGTTAGGGCAAGGCTATTCATTTGGCAGCCCGGGGGCCAAATCAGGCCCACGGATGAGCTCACTTCGGCTCACCAGTGGATACATTTTAAATAAAACTAGATTTTAAACCATAAAACAAACTTCCTTAATGACAAAGTCTTCAGTTGATCCAAAATGCTGCTGCCAGTCTTAACTGGAGTTAGTAGGAGAGATCATATCTCTCCA
>JARVGQ010000737.1:17593288-17619608 GCA_031762355.1 Hypsolebias martinsi | reverse complement strand
CATTGGTCCTCATCTGCTCACACAGACTCATGTTCATGCTGCTGTTGTTTTGGCATGTTTTTGTACTTTTAGTGTATTCTTAGTCTTGTGAATTCTTAGTTAAGTGAATGTAGTATATTCTTAGTTCATAACTCGGATCTTACTAATGTTTTTCTTTACAATTTGTGTTTTTGTCTGATGTAACTGGGACCCTGCGTACATAGTTTTGTTCCACCTCATGTACCATGTGTGGTGTGTATGACAAATAAATCTCTCTGTCTCTGACCCTGAAAAACATGTTATAGAATTTATAAAACAGTATCAAAGCATAACATGTTCAAGTATTAAGTAGTAAGTACAGAAGTATTAATTATGCAATAATTTGCTGGATAAGCAAATGTTTAAACAAGCGCTGCATACTGATAGATTGTAACAGAAGCATTTAGCTGCCATTTAACATATCAATGACACAATGCTTAATGGTATGTCATGTATCACTGGGTACTTTTAAGTGAGTATACTGAAATTATTAAGCTTTTCTAGTGGGTATACTCCACATACCCGCATATCACGTAGACTACACCTCTGGGCACACCAGATTATAAGGTGCATTAAGCAAAACAAAACAGTCAGATAAGTCAAACTTTATTCAGCTTGTTCACAATAACCATTTAAAATCAGTTCGAGGTCAGTAAGCACAACCAGAGTTAATGCACAAGGTGCACCTGATTATAAGGCTCACTGTCGATTTTTGAGAAAAATTAAAGGATTTTAAGTGTGCCTTGTAGTCTGAAAAATATGGTATTCAAAAAGTCAGGGAGAGAAAAAAGCACAAATGACACTGTCTGCCATTCAACATCATTTTAAGTAACTGGAAAGCTTTCTTCAGATAATGTCATGGTGTTTAAGCTCAGTCAATACAATGACCGAAGCTTGAGCACATAGTTCCACAAGAGTTTCCATAATAAAAATAAATAAATAAATAAATAAATAAATAAATAAATAAATAAATAATAAAGACTCAAACATGATGTAAAAGTTGGATTTTTGTCTTTCTTTAATAGGTATAGGAGCTTGGGGCCAATAACGTGAGTCAAGATGTGGGTCTTAAAATTACTTTTGTTTCATATGACATGAGCAGTTTTGTAAGGAGAGCACTACAAGTAGTTTGCTTGACTTTGTAGCTCTTATGACTCTTTTTTTCTAAAACTGTATTTTTTTGTATTTACAGATTCGGAAAACATACACAAGTTTGTGATACAAGCTGCTGTGACGGTCTATCATCCTGATTCTGTTTTGTACCTCCAGCCCTTCAGCTGTGTGTGGACTCAGCGTTGCATCTGCCTCACAGCAGGTGAAACAGCAAGGAAATCCCAGCACCCAATAATAGAAAACACCCTTCTGGGTGGGCTGCTGGGGGGAAACAAGTTTGGTGCAATGACTGAATGTTGCTTTTAACTCAGAATGAATGACTTAAAGACATCTGCTGGCATCCTTACAATATGGAAGCAACCAATCAGTCATCCTTTACGCCTTTTTTAATATAAATTGGGATTTTGTTTACCATACTGCAAACTGTGTGACTACTTAAATTTTAATTAAAATGTGCATTACTTGCAGCCATTGAACACAATGCACATGTTGCATGACTTTAATATAAAACAGTTGGTTCTTAGTGTTTTGTTGCCATCTAGTGACATAATTGCTACATTACATTAAGGTTGAACTCAACCTGCACTGAATTTCTGTCATCAGTTCAGTTTATTTAAATAGGGACAGTTTTCATCAAGTCCTTCCATGGCACTGTAAAATAATAAGGTCCAAATTATATAGTTCAGAACCAGATTCATATCAGAATACAGTCAAATCAATTCACTAAAATACTGTACAATTAATTTGCACAGAGTGAAATATGAAATGACAGTAATCTAATTAAATCAGCAGATTGCAGCAAATGTTCCATTTTTATGCAATGCTTCCTTATGAGCAAGTATATACAAAGGATATTAAATTTCTGACTCTTTGAAATGCATAAAAACTGCATTTAAATGTATAATTTTACACTGAAAACAGAGAAGGAAAAGGTGTTGGAAAAATGCACATTAGACTATACAACATTTGCTATACATCAACAATGTGACTTTGTTGTTGTTTACCTTAATAACAAGAATTCAAATAACACTTAAACTAAACATTGTTTTTTTGTTTTATTTTGTTTATTTGGGGGATTTGTTTTTAATTTTTATTTTTTGCCAATATATATCATACTTAATTTAAATTGGTTTTCAAGCTGAAGCTTAAGATTAAAAATATTTTCATTGTGTCACTTGACTGATTTAGCACCACAATCTGTCAATGGATTAGATGCACCACACTTATTAAGTTCAAATCTGACCATATGGTCCATAGAATAGCTGACAACAACAAAAAAAAAAGAGAGAGAGAGAGAGAGAGAGAGAGAGAAACTACATTAAACGTTGTTAAAACTGTACAAAAGCTGTATCTTGAGATGTTTTGTTTATTTTATTTATTTTTTTTAAGAAAAAATGCTGTTTATTCAAAATATTCAGTGTTTTAATGTTGAGATTTTTACAGGGTCACTGTGTTTATCTTTGTGTTTCAGGTCTGCTTTCAACATGACATAGTAAAAATAACTTACTGACAAGTAACTTTACTGACAACACTTTCATCAACACTCATTTTCCAGCAAGCTATATGTATTTTATGTATTTTATCTTTTTGCATGACTTAACATTTAGCTGTTTATTTACATTTTATGCATATAAACGCATTTAGGTGAGTTTGTTGCTGCACCTCTTGCCGGCACAGTGATAAAACATCACTCAGACAATTTTATTTAAAAGTTGTACACAATTGGAGAAACTAATTAACTAATAAGAAGAAAAGGAAATGTTTTAACTCGTTGCTTTATGACGTTTCGTCACATTTGTTTGTTTCTGTTGTTCGTGGGATGCATTGTTTACCACAAATCTCTGAAACAATGGAATCAAGGCAGCAACGCTTGATTTAAGCAGTGCATCTACCTAATGATGCGGTTTTTTGTATTATGACAAAAGGTTTGACCATCTGACCCCCTGTCTATACATCTGTCAGTTTATTACTTTGTGATTTGTTTGGCAGGTGGCCAGACTACGCTTTCAAAACCGTAGGGTGGGGAGCAGGAGGATTTGATCTGGCTCAGATTAAAATAGATTTTCTCGCACAAAACAAACAAAAGTAGTTTGATTGTTCTGTTTAAGACCAACTATCGTTGTTGTTCCAACAATAATTTCACTGTAGGTTTGGTTCCATGTCAATGGACTTCCTATCACATCCATTTTCTGTAAAGAACAGTAAACGTTTTAAAGGATTCATAAGCATTATCTGCGTCCCTTTCAGGGTAAGAACTTGTGCCTGGATGTTGTATTTTTAAAAGTCACAGTTTTTAAGAAACCAGATTTTTAGTACAAATTTTTATGAGTTCTGAGGCCTTTAAAATGTGACTCGTAAACATGCAAACAGTCCTGAGCTCAAAGTTCAGCTTCTGCTGTTTTTACATTCATTTTGAAACAGTCGGCTAGTAAAAAAATAAAATAAAATCAACTAAAAGTCAACATTGTTGGAGAAAACCAACCAATAAATTTTTACTATTTGCTAAGTAAACATTTAAAAAACTTTGTTAAGTTCACGCTTAATTCTAAGCATTGCACATTTAAGACATATTCATCTCTACGTACTTTTTTCTCCACACCTGAGTTCAATCAGCCACATATATTCATGTCTCAACTCCCCAAAGACAGCGAACATTTGGGGTGGAACATTTGGGGTGGCCTGCTGATTAATTTTGACACCCCTCCTGCTTGCCTTTTCCTCCCCCTGCTCCTGCCATCCTCCAAACATCTCTGCTAGGTTCCATCCATCTCGCCCTTATCTGCAAAGGACAACAGCTCCAGCGGTCCACCATATGGGCCAGTGTCTGAGGGGTGACCGCCTGCCTCCCTACAGCCGGCTTATGTGCATGTGTTTATCTGTGCATGTGTGTGTGAGTCAAGCCTGTGCTGACTGTTTAGCCTGTCCCACCTGTTCTTCTGTACCAACAGACCAGACCTCTTATCTGCAGGCCATTCACCACAGCCTGGTGGACAGACAGATAAGAGACAAAAAGAAAACAGACTGAGCTACGTGTGACTGAAAGGGTTTGTTAAACCAGTCAGAGTTAAACAGCTTTGTCAGACTCAACAGACTACAGTCCATGCAACTACTTCTAATATACACTCTCAAACCGTAGGAGATCAATCAAACTCGATCCAAATGGTTGCTAGTTGCTGACAGTTAAACTTGGGATCAGCGCTGCCCAATATGGTTAGAGATCATCAACAAAACCAAAGATTAACAGATGGTTGAACTTAGAAACAGACAAACAGATGAGCAGACAATAACTGAATAAAATATGGCATAATTTATTGCTTAAATATGAAAGGCCGGGTGTGCAGTGAACAGACCGCAGTAGACAGACAGGCCGTGTTGCCTCCTAAACACCCGGGGACACAAGATAATAATGAAGGAGAACTTGCAGGGGATAATGAGAGGTCAAACAGAAGAATAAGTCTCAGGCTTGTACACCTGTGGCCCACCTTCTGCCATCTAAACCGCTCCGCAACCACATATTCAACCACCGTTGTCTACGGTTACTCATTATAACCTACTGAATAATGTAAAGGTATATATGCATGGGGGATCCAAGTGGACGACAGGAGACAGGAATGAGGGTTAGAAGGATCTACATAATAGGGCTATCTTTCACTCCATCTGCTCGTGTCTATAATCTTCCCCTCCTCCTTCTTTATGCTGATCTATCTGCCTGACATAACCCCATCAACAACCCCCTCCAATAAATAAGTCCCCTCCAATAATATCATGCTCGTGCAAGGAAAACTGGGCATATGCGCCGATGCTATTGCATGTGGGCTTGTCTTTATCTGTGCATTTCAGAGACAGTTTGCATGAGCTGACGTGAGCAGTTTGCAGCCTCGGGAGAATTAACCAGGCGTCTGCCACCTGACCCTGTTGACTCCGACCATCCTGTGCTCAGCTGATACGCGTGCCTTGTGGCCCTGACATGAGGAAGACAAATAAACGTGAGGAGTGGGAGGAGTACAGGGACAGAAAGAACAGAAGGCAATGAATGATTATGATGACTAGGGCCATCTTGCTGGCCTCGGTAGAAGACAACCCCCCACCCCTACCCTCATGCACCCGACCTCATCCTCCACCCTGGCCTTGGCCCTGGCTCTGGCTTCCACATGGACGAGTGATCTGGCTCAGGTCGATGTGGGTGAAATGTCACCACCAGGCAGGGTCTGCTCTGTCAGCTGGTGGGTATGACTGGAGAAAAGAAGAGGGCAGGATATAAGAGGTGCATGTAATGGGAACACGTAGTTAAAACTTTAAACCAAATAAATCATGAAAAAGTAAATGATAAATAGAGAAAACTGTAAAAACAACAGGAGGGGTGGTAATAAAAGCACACACAGAAAAGAATGACAATATTGGAAAGAGTGAAACAATGGCAAAAAAAGAACAGGTTTTGCGGAGGTGTCGTATCTGCCAGGCCTTATGCAACCTACGGCGCGCACGCAGATGGCACGACTGCTGAGAAAGTAGGGTAAACAGTCCCAGCTAACGACTTGCCCTCTCTTGACGTTGAACAGAGCACCGGAGGAAAATATAATTTGAGAAAACGTTCCCACATTCCCCTAACTGCTACAGTTTAGAGCAAAAGGACATAATAAATAAATAGCCTGGGCTCATTTAATCAGTTATTGCAGTGTTCTTGGCAGATAACTTCAAGGCCCAACAATGTTCAGGCAGGTCATCTGGACGGTTTCTTTCTATTTTTTTTTTTTCCTTTTTTTTTTATGCTGAGACCTTTTGCCCTCCATGCGAAGGGCTTCATCAGTCTGAGAAAACACCAAACAAAACTGATTCTCCACCAACAGCCTACTGCAAAGTGAAAAAAAAACAAAACAAACAGTTATGTTAGTGCTATGATGGCCTCTGGGGCACCCCCTCTCCTCTGGTGCCTGCCCCTCTCCCTCGTTGGCAGTCATGTCAAACTGGTTCAAAACACCAAAGTCCATGCGCAGTAGTCCAGGTATAAAATCCAAACCAATCCAAATCCAAACTAAAAATGGATTTTATACCTGGATTATTGAGCATAGACTTTGGTGGCTTGAACCAGTTTGACATAATTTCAAGACCTCCTCTTGAAGATAAACACTTGTGAGGGTCCAGGATGAGGGAATGTCCTGCAGGTGTTCTACAGACAATTAGAGTGGCGAAAAGTGGAGAATAAAACATAAACATGCATGATGACTCTTAGTAGCAAGCAGTTTTACATTTTGTGCAAAAAAAAAGTATTTGTTTCATTGCACAAGCCATTTAATACATTTCTCTTTTAACCCCAAACATTTTTTCTAGTTTCATTCTTTTAAAAGATTTGTTACCAGGGGTTTTCGAACTTTTTAGGTTCAGGGGCCCCCTCATAACCCTCATGTTTATTAAAGAGTTGTCTTCAGTTGGTCTCTTTAATGCAATGGAAGTATTTGTGGAACATAAATACTTAAGGCATGTTCTTTACTAGTGTTAATACAATTTTTATACTTTTAAACATGGGGCATTTTTCATTATTAACAATTTTTTACTTCAACTTCCAAAAATTACAATTTCAAGAAAATTAACAGAATCAAAAAAACACTTTAAAACATTAAATATTTACATAATGAACATAAATGTATAGTCACTTCTTCAAATTACTGTACTGTATTACATAAAACTCTTTTACATAAAACTGAACAGAATCATAACAGTTGTAATCATACCAAGTAACAAGGCTTCATTTGTACACCGATAGACACCCGGGGTGGGTGCCCCCCCAGAAAATTTTGAATAAAGTAGATGTGATTTCTTGCATTTTGGCGTATTTTAACAGGTTGAAAAACATCAATGTGCTTGTAAAATAAATAAATAATAATAATAAAAAAAAAGGCGAACCCCCAAGCACCGGCTTGTGGACCCCAGTTTGAAAACCACAGTGTTAGACAATGCTGCTAGTGGTTGGTCAAAAATTTGGGTGTCACAGTTTGAACCAAAAAAAAAAGAAGTTAAAAAAAAAAAAGAGAAAACTGAAAACAAAACAAAAACAGTGGGTTATTAATACCATAAAAAGTAGTTGCATGATAAACAGATGATAATAATAGGAGTAATAAAAGTTATGTTTGTGTTTCAGCCTGACTGTGCTCTTGAGTTAAAATTTATGAAGCAGTGAAACAGGGTCATGCCAAAAACTAAAAACCTTCGCAACACCTCAGTGAATTATACGTCTTGGACAGTCGTTTAGTCAGCTCTCAGGTCAGGTCAGCTTATTTGCTGTGTAACAGCCCTGTTGGTGTGATTAAAGAGACTGTGACAAAGACGCTCAAAGGCAACAAAAGGGGGCAATGACCAGCTGTCACACAGAGGGACCATAGTGGCCTCGGACAAACCCAACCATCGTCTGAGCTGGTTTCGTCATTGACTTTAGCCTCCTGCTAACTCACCACTTGTTTCTTTGTTAACCTGTCACAGAGCTGCTTGACGTGGTGAGTTACATGGGACATTGTTGCTTTATATGAGTCGATGAAAACGTGATAGATTAAAACAGAACAAGCTAAACACTGAAACAATGGCATACTTGAATCTAAAAGATTTTATGAGGTTATTAAAAATAAGAAGACATTTCCCACACTGACTTGTGATCACATTATAACTTGATCAACTTATACATTTTTCTTCTGAGCAATGACACCACTCAAACTGTTTTCTAAGCTAAATGTTATGAGTTCTTTAATTAAAATGGACATAGTTCAAGTGTCCTGCCTGAAACACAATAATTACGTCTAAATCTAAATATGTGTTTACATATCATTTTTACAGTTTAATGTAGCATAGCAGAATTCTCCTTTTCATAGTAAGTGTCTATCAGTAGGTGCACCTGCCACAGACAAAGTGGACACTTGCTCTAAAGAATTCCAGAGTTACCATTTTCCTAAAACATGATGAGTATTTTAAATGACTAACAAGAAAAATGTATTATAATTTATTGATATTCTTCAAGAAATACTTTTTTTTCCCCAACCTTATGAGCAGTGGTGGAGAAAGTACTCAAACACTGTACTTAAGTAAAAGTACAAATAAACAGACAAAAATGTACTGTAGTAAAAGTAGAAGTACCATACTGCTCACAAGGATCCACCATGTTTGTTTGTCACTGACCACTGAAATAGATACACACTAGAAAGGCCAGGCATGGCTCTATCTGAGCTAGAGGTGATAATCTGTGCCGCCATCTTGTTAGGTGCCACGTGGCGTGCTTAGTTACTGCCAGCCTATAAATTTCTGAATGAAAAAATAACTACACTCAATCAAAAAGACCAATGCTTTGCCAGTAATAGCAATAATATTTGTTATCATTATTAATATCGAAACTTGAACTTCAAGACTGAGTTATCATGTTTATCTTTTTCACACTTTATTTAGAAATACTTTTCTAATCTACTGTATTTGTATTATTATACCAGAGCTCACTGCTCTCCTATAATTACTGTAAAGCAGACTACTGTACTGTGTGTAGGCATATGTCAACAGAAAATATATCATTATAAGTAGTAGATATTTTCTTAATCAATAGTTATCAGACTTTCAAACAGCTCTACCTACTTTATGGGCTAAATACTTTTTCTAACCAGACTAATAGCATTTTCTGCAAAAATGCTGGTGAGTGGTTAAAACTTTTCTTAAATTTGTTGAAAAAGCTGAAGCTGAATTATTAAAACGTAAACCAGTCAAACCGTAGCTAACAGGCCAAAATAGCAAAAACAGTAGCTATAAGCTAAGACTATCAAAACACTAGTCAAAGTACATAAACTAGCTGTACATTACAAAGTATATAGTTAAAACTAGCAAAGCACATGCTAACAGCCGAAACAAACACAACAATAGCTAAAACTACCAAAACAGTGGCAAAAAGTAAACCTAGCATAACACAAACTACAGCTAAAATTGACAAAGTCATAATAATAATAATAGCTAAATAATAATAATAATAATAGCTAAACTAACAAAACAACAAATTGTAGATACAACTAATAAAACGGGGGCAAAAAGTACAACTAGCCCAACACAAGCTATAGCTAAAATTGGCAAAGTCATAATAATAATAATAGTTAAATAATAATAATAACAATAGCTAAACTAACAAAACAACAAATAGTAGCTAAAACTAATAAAACAGTGGCAAAAAGTAAACCTAGCATAACACAAGCTATAGCTAAAATTGGCAAAGTCATAATAATAATAGTTAAATAATAATAATAATAATAACAATAATAATAGCTAAACTAGCAGAACAACAAATAGTAGCTAAAACTAATAAAACAGGGGGGAAAAGTAAAACAAGCACACCACAAGCTATAGCTAAAATTGGCAAATCCACAATAATAATAACTAAATAATAATAATAAAAATAATAGCTAAACTAACAAAACAACAAATAGTAGCTAAATCTAACAATACACTAGCTAATTGGCTCAGTGGTTAGCACTGTTGCCTCACAGCAAGAAGGTCCTGGGTTCAACCCTCGGTTGGACCTGAGATCTTTCTGTGTGGAGTTTGCATGTTCTTATCGCGCTTGCGTGGGTTTTCTCCGGGTACCTCTGTTTCCTCCCACAGATGAAAAACATGCATGTTAGGCCTTCAGGCCCAGGCTTTCCTTGCAAAATAAATATGTGGTCTCAATGGGATTTGCCTGGTTAAATAAAGGTTAATAAATAATTGCTAAAACTAGCAAAAACAATAGCTAAAAACTAAAATTAGCAATAATAACAGATGACAGCTAAATTTAGGAAGACACTTGCTAAACGCTAAAAAGACGCAAGTATTCGGTTTCAAAATGCACATTTTTCAAGGAGTGCAAGACTTCTTTATTCCTTTAAGGAAAAAAATATGTAATTAAAGTTAATGATTTACTAAAGTATGAAAATGACAAATAAATAAATAAAACTAAACTCGTATCTATAATGTCCCTATCAAGTTTAACCTTTTTTAAATAAATGAATGTGTAAAATAACTGAAAGTATGCAGCAGAGCTCTGCGGTTACATCAAATGAACGTACACTTTTTTTGGGGCTATCCCGCTGTTTTGCCACCAGTAACACCTGATCGGGCCTGGAAGGCTTGACATAATATTTTAGTCTCTTGTTTTCTCAATACTGTACGTATTCATAAGTTATCTTTTATTTACTAAAAGGCTTCTGAACTGATGGTACAACATACATCATGCACAAGGCGTTGATGTGTTTTCGACAAGTAAACAGTAACGGGCCTGGCACCTAGCAAGATGGCGGCCATGGATCTCACCTTGTACCTTCAGTGGTTCTTCAAGTGTATTTCTAATTCTTTTAGCTTGACTTTATGTGTTTTATTCCCCTAACCCTAAGTGTGTCCTTTTCTCCTTCCAGCTTTGAAAAAAAAATTTCTTAATATTATTTATTATTATTATCATTATTATTTAGTGAGACTTGTTTTCAGAGTCACATATACACTCCTGGTGCAAAAGCACAGCAATTCTCAACTCAGCGCAAAAATGAAAACACACACACCAGACACGACTTGAAGCACTTGAACTCTTTTGACTCGTTTTTCCGTTCAGTTCCTGAAACACCGAGGGTGGATAACCTGCAGGGGAAGTTCTGTTGCTGGGTGTTCCTGCCAGGTGGACAGCTGCAGAGTGGGGTTGTGGAAGATGAGTTTTCAGACTGAAGCCTGTCTTTGTGCTCTTTTAGGACTCAGGACAGCAGTTTGTGTGTGTGTGTTTGTCTTTTGATGTTCTCCACCCAAAGGGTAAACCATAAAGCTTTGGCAGCCGTCGCCTCGCCTCTATTGTAGTCTCAAAAAGAAGAAGCTGAAACTGTTTTCTTTGGATGTGTTGGTGCACGAGTGGGAGCTCTGATAGAAATGGACGTCGCTGCAGGCTGCTTTTGGATCATTAAATTAATCACCCTTTAAGTTAGCACGCCCTTTGATAACTTATTGAATTAAAAATCCTGGGCGTGAGTTGTTTAACGCGAGCTTTACTGCTTTATCAGAGCTGACTCTGAGGGACAGGTGTCTTTAGGCAGTTAAGTTTGTACCACATGTTAAATTGGACTTGTGCTCGATGGCTGTGAAACAGCTTCAGAGGGACACTGAAAGCGAAACGCTTCAGTGCTGAACTGGGTTGTAATCCCACAGTGTTTAACTGGGATCCAGCTGGATTTAGACAGCTGAAGCTGAGCGGCGCTGCAGGTGTCGGCTGACAAGACCCAGGGTTCACACACGTCCTACAAATGGAAGGGAGTTGGCAGGGATTAATGCGGATGTCCAACAAAGACTAAATGTCTTCCACCACTTTCTCTTTTATTCCCTCACTTTGCATTTATAAAAAACACAAACTAAGCCAGCTTTAATCTGCCACAAAGTTATGCTGCTTTGAATATTCTTTATTTCCGGTGAGTTCATTGTCGTGTGCATGTTTGTCTATTTTTGTCTGTATGTCATGAATCTGTTAACAGATTTTATTGAAACGCTCAGAAAGTATTCAGTTGATGCAAGTCTACAACTTTCAAACATCTGAAGTTAATTCAAGATGGCCGCCACAGCTAATCGTCCTTGACAAAAACAAACATGGTTATAATTCAGTCCATTTTATAGACACTGACCTAAAGTTTGGTGTGGTAGTGGCTGAGAGTCATCCCCATGACATGCTTTAACTTTAGCATTAGCTTTTAAAGTCAACTCTGTTTTTCTGTTAGCAAAATATTAATAAATCACTGGAGATATTTTTATCAAACCCAGAAATCTATCATTGAATGTACGTCCACTCCCTTTGGAGTTAACAATTTAATTTGGCTGCCACAGCCAACCTGAAAAACACAAAAAAATGGCTACAACTCTCATATATGAGCTAATATTTGGGGTGGGAGTATCTGAGAGTCATGCCCAACACTTACTCTGAGCACTGACAGGTTCAGCTCACACAGTTTAATAAAACACATAACGTGCAAGCCCTAACGAAAGTTCAAAATAAGCGAAAAGATCCATGTTTGTGAAAGTATGGAGAACACAACACCTGAAAGAACACGACTTCAAATTAAACACATCCAGATGTTATTTTATTTGCACTGAATTAGGCATTTAAAAAAAAGATGTTTTGCTCAAACTCTCATATTATATTTAGAACTGTAAAGAAATCCCAATGGGAAAAACAAGGGGAAGAAATAATGACCGATGAAAAGCGAAATCTGAGGCAAGTGAGAGGACAAAGACGGACCAGAGGACAAAAACTGCAGGGTGTCTTTCCCAGCCTTTTGAGAACGTGTGCTGCAGACAGTAATCCCGTGTTGTGACACCAGCACAGTCCACGTCTCCCTCCTTCCCACAGGTTGGAGGGATGAGTCAGACGAACGGAGGAAAACAAAGCAGCAGGCAGCAACCTGCGGGGATGACGCTCTCATCATGTGGAAACCAAACTCTGCAACTGGAGCTCCTGCAGCCGGCTGACTGACAGCAGGCGCTCCACCACCGTCTGAAACACTTGTCATTTCCTGTGAAAGACCTCTACACATTTTACATTTCTGAAAACCAAATATAAATGCAGCTTGTATGTTCCTTACATTGGTAGTTAGGTTTTTCAAAGCCTGACTTGAGTCCCTATGCATTTGAATGCCACGTTTTTTTCCTCTAACATATATTTTTATCAAGACCACTTTAAAAGAGTCCAAGAAAGTTTGGCTCACAAATACAGAGGAATAAGGAGTGGTTTAAAATTATTGCACAGTACTCTGTACAACCTTGTGACTACATTGTACAGTAAATCCTGTTTATTTTAGGTTTATCACCCACACCACAACACGTTGCACAATAAAAATGTACAATACAGCTTCAAGCTGCAGCTAAAATAATCCTTACACTGGATCTGTCACTGAAGGCTGCTTGCACCGAATGATTTAAGCCTGAGACAAATATGAGATCCAACAGTGCTGTAAACTGTAAACTCACATTTCAGGTGTCCAGAATCCAAAGCTTATGGCTCGTCCTCGAATCCACACAGCCATGGGTAAAAATTTTCTGAACTGTCACCAGGTTTACACAGCACCCGCTGGGGGTCAGGGGGGGGAGTCTGCCTCAAATAAAAATGCTTGAGTATCTGGGAGTAAGAGTGACGGTGGAGTGGAGAGAGAAATGGATCGATAGCTCGGGACCTCAGCTGTAGTAATGAGGCTGATGCTCCAGTCTGTTGTGGTGACAGAAGGGCTTAGCCAAAGAGCAAAGCTCCTCCTAGTTTACTGGTCAGTTGATGCTTAGGCCCTCACCTATGATTGTGTGATGCAGATCATGACTGTAAGAACAAAATCCTGGATGCAAGCAGCTGAAATGAGTTTCCTCCACCAACAAAACAACAAATAGTTTAGAATTAACAAAACACTAGCTAATTGCTAAAACTAGCAAAGCAAAAGCTAAAAGTTAAAACTAACAGAGCAATAGCTAACAGCTAAAATTATCTACTCATGAGCTAAAAGCTAAAACAAGCAATAAAAACAGTTGGAAGCTAAAATTAGCAAGACATTTGCTAAACTAAAACAAAAACAAACAAAAAAAAAACCTACTTGAAAGTATTCAAAATTCTCAAAATCCTGGATGCAATCAGCTGAAATGAGCTTCCTCCACTAAGAAAATAATAACTAGTAGCTAAAACTAACAAAACACTAGCTAATTGCTAAACTAGCAAAGCAATAGCTAAAAGTTAAAACTAGCAAAACAATAGCTAGCAGCTAAAACTAGCTACTCATGAGCTAAAAGTTATAACAAGCAACAAAAAAACTGTTGGGAGTTAAAATTTGCAAGACACTTGCTAAATGCTAAAAAAAAAAAAAAAGTATTCAAAATTCTTCAGTAAGAGCAAAATCCTGGATTCAAGCAGCTGAAATGAGCTTCCTCCACTAACAAAACTATTACAGTAGTAGCGAAAACTAACAAAACAATAGCTAACAGCTAAAACTAGATACTCATGAGCTAAAAGTTATAGCAATAAAAACATATGAAAGCTAAAATTAGCTTGCATCATGCATGCAGCTGAAATTAGATTCCCCACTAACAAAACAACAAACAGTAGCTAAAACTAATAAAAACACTAGCTAATGACTAGCTGGCCAGGCTCAGACTCAGATTAGCTGAGGGGTTCCAACATGCAGGGGGAGCAGCTCGGAGTAAAGTCGCTGCTCCTCCTCATTGAAAGGAATCAACTGAGGTGGTTCGGTCTGATAGGGTGGCTCCTGGGCACTTCCCTCTGGAGGATGTTGGGTACATTCCACAAGGAGAAGACCCTGAGGAAGGCTCAGAATGTCATGAAGGCAGTATATCATATCTGGCTAAGCTTTGGGATCTGGAGAGAGACACAGCAGAGCAGGATGTCTGGACCTGTTGGCTCCATGAACTGACCACAAGTAAGCAGAAGAGGATGAGTGGACCTTCCTAAATTAACAGTTTAAGCTGCTTAAATCCCATCAGAGAATCGTGTGCAGTTGTCTAAATGGGGACAAACAGAGATGAAGAAGGACCTGTGTCATTACAATTGAAGCAGAAGCTGTTTCAATAAAGTAGTTATGTGGAGCATTCACACTATCCATTTTTCTGACGTACGTTTTTCGGCATCTTTCTCGTTCCACAATTTTTCTGCTATTTCAACAAATCATACAGTATATGTATATCAAAACATTCAGCTCGTTTAGGACAATTCTATGACTTTTTGCAACTTAAGGGTTTTTGTTTATTGTTTGCCTTTTCTGACACCTTTTTCCTAATAGAAAATGAATTGAACTAATTTTACATCCTTCATATCCTTAGATCTGTTTACAACTTTTTACAGCTCCTTTCACATTTTGTTCTGCTTCAGCTTCTTTCAGCTTCTTTCAGCTTCCTTGTGCAAATTTAAACATTTTTTCTTTTACTTTCAGTTAATTTCAACTGTTTTTTTCAGTTGTTTTGTACTCATTTCAGATTTTTTCTGCTTACTACAACATTTCTATGCTTCTTCTAACTTCAAACTTCTTTCTTCTAATTTCAGCTTGCTATGCTCCTTTCAGCTTATTTCTGCAAATTTAAGCTTTTTCAGCTATTTTGCACTAATAAAAAAAAATCAGCCTAATTCAGCAAAAATATGCTCTCTGCACTTCCTTCTGGTAATTTAAGCTTCTTTTTGCCTTTTTAGCCACTTTTCAGCTGTATATTTTGCTAATTTCAGCTTTTTTCAAAAAAGTTCAACTTTTTTGTGCTCGTTTCTGCTTCTTTCATCATAACTGGGCAAAACTGTGCTCTCTCTACTTACTTTTGCTAATTTAAGCTCATGCATTTTTTGCTAACATTTTAGCATTTCAAGCTAATTTCAGCTGTTTTCAGAGAAATTCTAGTTTTTCATGGTAATTTCTGCTACTTTGAGCCTAATTAACTTGTTTCTGCTCATTTCAGCTTATTCTGGTCCCTTCAACGTATTTCAGCTAGTTTCAGCTTTTTTTGTTATTTCACCTACTATTTAGCTATTTTTGTGCTAAATTTAGCTTTATCCGCTATTTACGCATTTTTTTTTTTTTTTTTTTTTTTTAGCTTATATCAGCACCTTCCACTTCCTTCTGGTAGTTTAAGCTTCTTTCTGTCTTTTCAGCTACTTTTCAGCTGTTATTTTAGCTAATTTCCTAACTTTTTTATTCATTTCTGCTTATTTAAATATATTGCAACAAATATTTTATTTTTTCTGTTATCTTTTGCTAACTTAGGCTGGTTCATCCATTTCAGCTCCATTTCAGCATGTTTTTAAGCTAATTTTAGCTGTTTTTTAACAAGTTCTTGTGGAATAATCCAGACTCCATTTTCACAGGAAATGCATTTTCGCCAGTTGTGTGTGTTTTTACAAACGAGGGCTTCGCTTGCTTTTACCTGAGCTGATCAAATGGGAAACTACACTCGAGGAGTCTCCGGTTTGTATGTTCATTTTAAAAACAAATCCCTCATCAGAACGCTGCTGTCCAAATTTGGGGCTCACAAGATGTGTTTCCAGCGAAAGGTGCGCCATCAAACATCAACAACCAGCTTCGAGGTTGGGAATAAACCGCCACGCAAACTCGTTGGGATCTTCTTCGTCCAGAGATGAGCTAAAATGTCCTCAAAGCTCCAGAAATAACTGAACGAGCTACGAAACAGCAGGGTTTGTTTTTAAAGAGCGGGGCTTCCCAATGTGGTGTGTGAAATGAACACACACACACCTACACACGCATATTCTCTGTGGTGCGTTAAGGTCACACAAATGAAGACTTTAAGGCCCAACCAGCTCGGATGGTCACACAAGCTGCAGTAAAGATGTGTGTGTGTGTGTGTGTGTGTTCAGGCAGTGTTGTGTGCGTTTTGCTTTGTAAAATGTGGAAGAGTTGTGGCGACAGTAATTAGACAGTACTCTGTACTTTATCAGCATTTCGCCATCACCTTTGTCCCAAACGCTGCTGTCTTTTCCGCGTCCAACACACACATTTACTGTGTGTGTGTATGTGTGTGTGTGTGTGTGTGTGTGTGGGAGAGACACCACACACCCTCCTCTGTCTGTCCCCCCGTCTCCTCCTCTCAGCCAGTGAGTCTGGGACCCGAAGGAAAAGGCCAATTATAAAACAACTCTCTCCATCTTTTTTCTGTGGGCATAAACCACTTCTTTGCTTTTTTGTTTTCATTCTCTCCCCTTCTTTGGCTTTCTGACATTCCTCGTCCATTCCCACCGTCCCCAGAAAATCCCCCCCACTCCGCCCTGTTCCTCACGCACACATGCACAGTCACTCTTTGAGCTCACACCAACTTCTTCTTAGCGAGCGACAGTTCCCAACGTCCTGAAATAGCCTCCCCATGTTTCCTGGTCCTTCATCAGCAGCATATCTTATCATATTTGAAAGAGAAGCTGGGTGGGGCTGCTTGTTGCCATGACAACATCTTTATCCCAGGGTTAGGACCGTGTTGTTTTGGTTTGAAAACGTTTCTTACGTAGTTTCAGCGGTCCCTGTTGTGAAGTTCAAAGGGGAGCGAGAGTGAAGACAGATTTTTGTTGTCCTGCTTCGTTTTTTGGTGACGCATCAAGTTAACCGTCTAAAAGACGAGACCCAAGTTCTTTTACACTGCACGGTAATCCCGGCAGAAATATTATGATATTCCTGAAGAAAATGCCCTGGACTGCACCAGAAGTGCTACAGCTAGCTGCTGCCGGTGATATTTACCCTTGCAAATACCCATAACTTTACAAATAATCATAAATAACCTAACTAGAAAACAGCCGTTTTGAAGGGTGTCAATGCAGCTGCTGCCTAAAACATCAGTCAGACCTCATGTCTGTGTCAAACGGGTACACGGACTAAAAAATAAGCCTCACACAGACACTGCCAGAAAACTTTAGGCCTTAAAATACTTCAGTTGTGAGCAGCAGAAGACGCTATGTGATTTATTATTATTTTTTCATGTTTCTACAGTGGTTTGTGTAGAAATTGTGGTGAGTTAAAAAAAAAACCCTCCACTTCCTGTTTTGAAGAAGACATTTTGATTTAAAATGTAAGTAAGACTGTGACGCTTTGGTGCACGCTCGCTGCATTCTGGGGGGAGGATTTGAAAGAAAATCACGTCTTATAGAAACGAAAACCACACGGAGCTAAAGAAAACAAACAACAACCAAAAAAAAAAAACCACCGGTACATTTTGATGTGTAATTTGTACCAAAAGGCAGAGGTGGAAAGAGTATTGAAAATTTGTACTCAGGTACAAGTGCTGTTACTCTGCTCAATTACAAGTAAAAGTACTGGTGTTATAAAATACTTAAGTAAAAGTGCAAACTGTTCATCTCAAAAACTACTCATAGTATTAATAACTTTTTAACCAATCGATGTTTGATTGTGTTGTCAATAGAAGTCATTCAGTTTGATTTACTGTATATATTAGCTATATTCAAAGAACATTTCTCAGATGCTCCGTCTCATTTTAGTACCAGGCAAACTGATAACTCACACATACAAACAATAAAGAAAAACAATATCATACATGTGTAAAGCTTTGTGTTCCACAATATGTTTTTTGAGATTAGATGAAGTCTTGTAAGATGCTGTCACCGTAGAGCTCAAGCACAGTTTGCATCTGGACCTGTCTCCTTTTCACCCTCTGTGCATGAAAAATTCCTCCAGGCACGGCCACGGACACTCGTCCTCAGCCTTTACCTCAATTTTCTCTGTTGACAGTGTCGTCCTCTGTCTCCATTTTGGCTTTTTCTCCAAATCTTTGGTTCATAAATGACTACAGAGTTGTCCTTTGCTTACCTCATAATCGACGCGTTCACAATCTGAGAGCCTTATTGGCTACAAAGATGCAGATGAACGGTTTGAATATTAATTCAAATTGTGGCCGTGCTCAGTAGCGACTTCTGACTTTAAAAGTAGTGAAGTAGATTACACGGTCTAAATTGCACTTAAGTATGAGTAAAATTGCACACTTGAAAGAAATACTCATAAAAGTACAAGTACCCAAAAAAATCTACTTAATTACAGTAACGTATTTGTAATCCATTACTTCCACCCCTGCAGAAAGGTTGTGAGAAGAGTTTGTTTGCAAAGGTTTAGAAATGTTTTAGACTATTGAAAAGTTGAGTGTGTGACGTCATCATCTGCCAGTTGAACGTTCTGTGGAAAATACGCAATAATAATAAAACTTAAACTGGGGTTGTGCAAATCCCATTAAAGGAATGGAACTGCCAGCTTTTACATGTAAAGTCCAACTTTCTGTGACCGGTTCCAACTTTGGATGATGGTTCTATACTGTGCAGCATCTCCGAGCTCCAGAGCTCCAGCTTTTCTCACCTGTTTCCCCTAAAACACCACAGTTCTCCCCTGTTTCACACGCAGTTTAGTACAGATGTTCTTCAATGTGCAGCGTTCCCTTCTTTCTGATGGAGATGCATGTCTTGATGTATGTCCTACATGTTTTATTTCAAAACTGAACATTCACACTCAGGATGATACTGTTTTTACAAGAGTCCTCGTGGCTCTATGAGACTAATCTGTATAAATAAAGGTTGAATGAATGAATGAATGAACAGGTGTATCCTTAATAACCTTAAAATGTCAGATAAAGAAGAACTTAATGGTAACTGATTGAGTTTGTGTGGAAAACAACTCTCACTGATGGGACCCTTAAGAGAAGAATAGTGAGCTGCTCTTACGTTGTGCTTCCAGATGATCTTTCACCTTCTCAGACAGACTTTGACGCACACACACACAAACACACACACTAGATATGTGAGCAAACACTTTCTCTTTCCCTCTCCCACACTCAGACTCCATCTTCCGCTGCTCAGTGTCCAGCTCTGGGCGGTGTTCCCATCACCATGGCCTTTCCCAGCACAGACAATGCTTTGTGTCCCACAAAGGAAGCTCTCATACAGGCTCTGGGGCCCCGTTTGGCCTCCCCCCCACACACACACACCCCAGATCCCAGAAAGGCCCCCTGAGCCGCCCCGCCACAACCTGCTGAGGTGCCAAGAGGAACATCTGTGTGACTCGGGTGAGGAGACCTTGCAGAAGTTCTCACACTGAGAGGAAGAGCGCTGCTTATGTCCGTCTGTGTGCGAGGTTTGTCTCAGGCGGAATAAATATGTCAGCGTTCATGCGAGCACAAGTTTCTGGGTCCTGGGAGTCTCCCAGCAGATAATAAACGGTGTGAGAGGGGAGAAAAGGAAAGTGCTGCCAGATCTTTCCAGTCAATGGACCACGTGTCCGAGCAGCCGGCCTGCCAAGCACCGACTGAAACCAGGTCAAACCACCGAGCAGGGATGGATGAAAGACAAACGGAGGACAGAGGCGTCATCAGCAAGAAGTTTGGATGGAGAGATGAATATAAGGATGGACACAGACTGAGGTTATTAAAATCTTAGAGATATAAATATTTAAATTTCACACATCTGAACTCTTTAGGACAAACGTGTTCCTTAATAAACTTCATGTTTTGTTGAAAGCCATTAAAAAAATGCCAACTTTTATTTTTTCATCAAGTAAAGACATCAATACTTTTACATTTTGGTCCAGTTTCTTCATCCTCCTATGGCTCCACTCATATCGGTCACACAGTAAACTACTCTCTGTGCATTTGTAAAATCAAAACAGGTTTTATTTAAACTGACCGCAAATGATTTATTTGGATCCTGTTGATGCATGAGCCGGAATATTATGTTTTGTGTGAACATCTTGAGATATTGGCTAAATAGGCTAAAGCAGGGATATTCAACTAAACTGGGCCTCAGTTACTGAAAGCCAAACGTTCAGGAGCTGGACATCCAGCAGTTATTGTGATTGAATAAGTTTGTTATATGGTTTAAAATATAGTTTTATTTAAAAATGAACCCAGGCCGAACTGAGCTCACCCGTGGGCCTGGTTTGGCCCCCAGGCCATCAGCTGAATAGCCCTTGGCTAAAGGCAGACACTTGTATTTACATAAATTAAAAACTTGTGACTGTTTAAATCCGTTCCCACTTTTTAATAGCAATATCAAATTATAACTTCAAGTTTCGGAACATTTAGCTAAACGACAGTTATCCTTAAGTTGAGTTTATATTCTTTTGTTTTTCAAGGATTCAGTGTTTATTGACATCAAATTCTTACTTTGCTGTCCACAATGAAAGCCAGAAAAAGAATGATAAATTACAAACAAGAGAAAACCAAAGGTGCCAACAAAGTAAAATGTGTAAAATGTAACATCAAATAAGACAAAAAGAGGCAAATGTATATTAGAAAAGACAAAAAAAGCAACATTTGCCCCCAATTTTTTATTTGATAGTTTTCTTTATACAGTATTTAGTTTTAGTTGTTTAGTTTACATTTACCAGGAGTTTTAATGAATTTGTTGCATTTAACCACATTACTGACGAGATTAGTTTGTTTTTTCCCCCCTAAAAACTGAACAGGTTCTTTTTTGCTTTCTTTTCATTATCCCTATTTATTATAAATATTTGTATTATTTCTGGTAGTTAAGACAAGTTCTTAGCACTTAGTTTTTCTGTCTCACATTCATATCAGGGAGAAATTTTTAGTTTAAATAAATTAAAGTTTAAAAGGGGTTCGTACAAGTTCAGCCCCTGATGTTTCTGTAAAATTGTGCGTAGGTGAGAAATGGCAGGTGTTTTGATGCAAAGCTCGTGGAAATCTTAAATAAGTTTTATGAAACTTGCAAATCTCTTGGTTTATCATTATGTCTGTGTTTAAATGTTAACTGTATATAATTTTTGTTGGTGGTGCAAGAGGTTCAAATCCCGGACGAGCCCCCAGTTTATGTCACAACCCAGCTCTTTGGGCCATGACATAAAACAGAGACACAACATTTTTCTTATAAAAATAACCACCTGAAAGGCCTCAAACCATCACAGCCTGACCAAACAACCAGAAACCTCAGTGGTGGTCTACTTCAGGCTGCACACCTACAATCCTCACCTTCACAGGTGAAGCCAATCAGTCGGAGCAGAGTTGTTGCAGTGCCACTGTTTGACCATAAAATATGAAGAGGGGCATCACGGTGCTTCTGCCACTGCTGCATTAAAGTCATTACAGTAATTTCCTAAATCTGAAGGCTCAGTGAGTCAGATTTCTGTAACAATGTTTATCCTTGACGTGTTTCTTTTTGTTTTTCTGAGACAGACAGTGCAGCTGGACTCCTTCAAATACACACAGACAATCAAAGTGCAGGAAGTGACATCACGCACTACCGACCAAAATACAGGAAGCATGACAACAGCCTCTGAAAGACATGAGGGACGCATCAGCTCTGCGTAATCCACCAGCTGCTGCAGCTGATCCCACACCCATGAACACAAACACTGACTGCAGGTCAGCAGGAGACAACACTCAGTTAAAATAACACATTTTATCACTCCAATGTAATTTTATTCAACATCTTTAATGCCCTGAGTGAGAACAAGGATATTTTAGATTAGTGTGGGAAAATGTGTACATGCTGTTTTACTGAGTGGACTTTATACACATTTCTGTTTAATTTTCTCCTAATTTACCACATCAGGTACTTTTCCACTTGACAGATTACTGGTGTTATTGTCTTAAATGTCCTGAGACATTTAACCTAAGACATTTATGGTGGGTCTAAACAGCAGAAACAAGTTGGTTATTACAGGAAGATAATGGATGGAGACAAACTTCATCTGCTGATTTCCATGGAGCCAAACTCCCTGAACTTCTCTTTACCACAAATCCTCACAAAGATGCTGCCAGCTGACTTTTACAAGCTGCAGCTCAACTCTGTGTGCTCATAGCAAACAAACAGATGTGTTATAAATCAGGTGTTTAACACAAACTTGTACAAAACCGCTTATGAGCTTTCACTTTGGTCTACAAAGTGACACATTTTTTTCCACACAAAGACTGTCCAAGTTTAACCTTTAGCTAGGTTATAATTTTTATTATCATTGTTTATGTAAAGCTTGTGCTGCTCTGGTGTACTGTACAGCAAAATTTCATAATGTTAGAAACTCGTCTGAGTTATTTTAATAAACATTCATCACCTTCCACTGTTTGTGCGTTAACGTAGGCTACATGTAACGTCATTATTAAAATCAGGTCTTTTTTTGTAAATGAGTCCCAAAAGGCTCAATGGGATTAACCTGTATAAACAAAGGTTGAATGAAAAATTTGATCAATTGAAAAAAAATAATAGTAATTTGACTTTTTTGAGTCTGGATTACATACAAAATACAGTTTACTCCCATAAAGCAGTTTGGATTTCTTTTGCACAGCTTTTAAATTTCTATTTCTAAGTGAGATTTTAAAACCCAATGTCTGTGCAAATCATGACACATCATTGCAGAAATGCAAGATGTGAAGTTATAATACAGGTCGTCAGCGGTGAAGCATAATGAACGCAACTTATACTCTGAAGTGACTTACCGTATACGTGTTTTTCCTCTTCATCATGTTTTTTTTTTTAATTGATGCAACTTACATTCCAAAACAATTTATACGCCGGAAAATACAGTAATGTTCCTATTTATTAGACCTGGTGTACTTTGCATTTGCACTCCTATAAATGTTTTTTTTTTTGTTTGTTTGTTTTTTTCCCTGATCAGAACAGCCCAAATCTGATTTTTTGACCCAGGTGTGACTCATATAATTTTTTATGACAGTCTGAACATGAAAAATCTGTTAGTTTGTTTTTTGTTTGTTTTATTTAATCAGACCCAGGATTTTTATTATTTTTATTTTCATTTGTGGTACTAAACTGAATACACATCTGATGTTTTTCAAAGCAACCACAGTCTGCACATGTCACATTTCATATAACTCCTACCTAACTGAGGTAGTGGTAACATGATCCAAGTTTTGATGATATTGATGCTAACATCATGCAGCTTAAATCCAGGAACTTCAAAAAAATAAATGTTCAATACAGAAACAACTGGACTTTATTTGTAACAGAAGACGTTGCGCTCTTCATCCGAAGAGCTGTCTCAATTCTAGGAACTTCGCACAACTTCTGCTACAGAACAGAAGTCCAGTTGCTTCGTCTTTGTTCTTTTAATCTCCCCATGTCCTAAATGAGAATCTACACCAACGCGTGATACAAACGTTGGAGTTGGACCATATCGATACTAACGCGATGGGATTGATACTGGAGTTTGCTTCTACCTTCAGTGCGTCGCCCCTATTCCCAAAATACAATTTTGCATTGGAGTAGTTCGGAAGCAGCAAGATCAAATGCAAACACTGGACAAAACAAGCATATTAGATTACCAGTTTACTCTGTTCTACTTGCACAACAACTTCAGAATCGATACACACTTGCTAACATGTAGCATCCATATTTACTTCTGCAAACGCAGCATGCTGCATGCAGGGTGGAAGTAATGAATTACAAATGCCGATATTCACATTACTTTAATTAAGTAGATTTCTTTGGCTACTTGTACTTTTATGAGTACCGGTATTTATTTTGTGTAATTTTACTCATACTTGCGTACAATTTAGATTGTGTAATCTACTTCACTAGTCACTACTGAGTATGGCCGCAATTTGAAATAATATTCAAACCGTTCATCTGCATCTTTGTAGCCAATAAGGCTCTCAGATCGTGAACGCGCCAATTACTTATGATGTCAGCAAAGGACAAAACCGTAGAGCAGAGAGTCATTTATGGACCGAAGATTTGGAGAATTTGCCAAAATGGAGACAGACAACACTGTCAACACAGAAAATTATGAAGTAAAAGCTGAGGACGAGGCACGTGGTCGTGCCTGGAGGAGTTTTTCATGTACAGAGGGCAAAAAGAACACAGAGTCCAGATACAATTCGATTGGTTAAAAAGTTATTAATACGCTGAGTAGTTTTTGAGAAGAGTACTTTGTACTTTTATTAAAGTATTTTTTATAACACCAGTACATTTACTTATAACTTAGTACAATTTAAACAATGTAACAGTACTTGAACTTGAGCACAAATTTTCAGTACTCTTTCCACCTCTGGCTGCGTGTGACATCCTCTGCTTGCTTCATGGCCGGGGAGTCAGACGAGGGTCGTTTTTAAATTATAACGTGGAAAAAAAGCACAAAGCACACGGATCTGAGCAACAAGTCTGAATTACCGGTAAGCATTACGACCTGCAGTGGGAGCGTAGCCTTGGTTGTGACCATTGTGTTTCTGTACAAGTCCACCTTTATTCCCACTGAATCCGTTTGCCACAGTTTTACACAAACACTCGTTCCTTTTGTCTGTAAAAATTCAACGTGTCGTTATGTCCTGACATGCCTTTATCCTCCTCCTCATTAATTTTGCTCTGCGGACGCTTTCGTCCTTGTTTGTCCCCCTGCCTCAGTGTTTTTGTCTCTCTCCCACATGTTCGACACACACAACAAACACACCACCACCCTCTGAAGTCCTGACCGGCTCCTAATGTCATGCCTCATAAAGAAGTATGCATCAAAAACCACTCCAGAACTCACACACACACGAACACACACCACTAACCAGCACGCTCCCCAATATTCATGAGAAGAAAAGCTACAAAGCAAATATGTGTGGTGAAGCTTTAAAGTCTGAACTCTTTGCAGCACAACTTTGATTTTAACCATCCTGCTTCACTGTTTCCATCCTTTCCTTATTTTTTCTTACTACCAAACCCTTAAATACACACAATACACTCTTACACAACTCAACATGGACTCAGTCAAAAGCACACCAGTCAAGACTAACGCCACTAACACTGTGCCTTTCCTGTGAAACTCCATCTCTGTTTCCACAGGAATAACAAACACAGTTTAAATGTCTGAGAAAAACACAAACATAGTGGAATAATCCAGAGCCTGATGCCTGTTTTCACATAACATGCCCAAAATACCATGAAACCCCAACAAATAACCAAAGTATCTCAGTTTCCTACAGTTTTTGAGCAAGTAAACGCTCACAAGCCTTGATGTTCTATCACTTTTCAACCTTACGATTCATCAAAATGTACTAAAAACAAATTAAAATGTGCTGAATAAGCCTTATTTCCTCTACAGTATAGTCCAGGAAAGGCAAAGATGAAAGTTGTCACAATAAACCAGTTTAAGTCATAATTTACTTCCTGCTGATGCTCAGTAGAAATTAAGATATCAGACCTCAGTGATGTTTCTAAATTATCTGGTTAATAAATATATTATTAAACCTCCTGCAGTTTGAAAGCTTAAAGCTTTTTCGTGTTTTGTATTTTCTGAAAATGAAACATGATTGCTTGCTTTTTTGTGGTGTCCCACAAAGCTCCATTTTCGGACCTATTTTGTTTTGTTTCTACATGCTGCCTTTGGGATCTATATTTAGAAAGCATAATTCATTTCATTGCTACGCTGATGACATCCAAATATATTTCCCTTTTAAACTGGATGTCTCTGCTCCACAGCAACCTCTGTTTAACCGTCTACAAGATGTCAAAGGCTGGTTACCTCAGAACTGTCTGGCCTTGAACCAAAACAATTTGGAAATCCTACTCCTCTCATTGGGTTTGCTGATATTCTTGGCCCACTTGCTCCTGAATGTTCCTCCATTGTCAAGAATCTTGGAGTGTTTTTGGACATTCATTTTAAAATTTGAGAAGCAAATATCCTCAGGTGATAAAAGAAAAAACAAAAAAAAAAAAAAAAAAAAAAAAAAAAAAAGCCAAGTTTTAAAA
>JARVGQ010000737.1:17530558-17541766 GCA_031762355.1 Hypsolebias martinsi | reverse complement strand
AGCCCAGATTTCCTTGATGCTGTCAGCTCTTCTTTGTTGTTGGGTCTGGTGCCCCTCATTTTCCTCTTGAGAATACCTCATAGATTCTCAATGGGTTTTATGTCCGGCGAGTTGTCTGGCCAGTCAAGCACTGTGGCATGGGCATCAAACCATGTTTTGGTTCTTCTGGCAGCATGGGCAGGGGGCAAGGTCCTGCTGGAAGATGAAATCTGCGTCTCCATACAGATCCTCAGCAGAAGGAATCATGAAGTCCAGGTAGACTGTTGCGGTGACCTAAGAAAGCAGAGTTTACCAACACCTGCACTGGGCATTGCACCCCAAATTATGACTGACTGGATATTTCACAATGGACCTCAAGATGTATAGGCTCTGTTCCTCACCCTTCTTCCTCCAAACCTTTGGATCTTGATTTCCGAATGAAATGCAGACTTTACTTTCATCGGAAAAGAGGACCGAGGAACCCAACAGTTGTAGCCCATCTCCCAGATGTGTCTGGAAGTGGTGGTTTTTGAAGCTGTAACTCCTGCCTCGTTCCACTCTTTATGGATCTCTGCCAGATTCTGGAATCTTCTCTGATAATCCACTGAAACCCACAGTGATCTCTTTTGCTTGTGCATCTTCTCCTGCCACATTTTGCCCTTCCACTAGATTTTCCATTGATAAGCTTGGACACAGCACTCTATGAACAGCCAGCCTCCTTAACTATGAACTTTTATGTCTTACCCATCCTATGGAGGGATCAGTGATGGTCTTCTGGCCAGTTATGTCTGCCCCATATCGAACCAAACTGAGACAATTGAACCAAACTGAAGCAATTTAATGACACCTGGGGAAACCTGTGCAGGTGCTTTGAGTTTAGTAGTTGATTAGTGTGTCACATTCAGTTTAAAACATTCATGCCCTGCAACATTTGGGCTGATTTCTCCACAGTATTCTACATTTTTGAAATCCTGTTTTTGTAAATTTCATGACCTGGAAGCCCAAATTATGTAAAAAGAAACAAATAAATACTGTACTTGAACTTGTTTAAATTGTGGGCCCTGAATCTATCTTCTATTAACTTTTAACTTTTTGAATGGAATTATGGAAGTCAAAACAACTTTTCCATGATATTCTAATTTTTTGTAAAGGGTCTGTACTTGCCGCCTTTGGGTTTTATCTTTTAAAAAACACAGTTTCTTTTCATTGGTTTTTGCAGATGATATTCAAATCTACCTGTAACTACAAATGACAGCCAATCATATGGACATATGTTACAGGATTGTCTTAGGGACGTACAGGTATGGTTGAGAGTGAACTTTTTGAACCTAAATAAGGGGAAAAAATGAGATTCTGGTATTTGGTCAATGCAGTCCTCTGCTTGGGCATGACAGTGTGGTTGGTTCTTTGTCCTCCTGTCATCCGTTTGTAAAAAAAAAAAAAAAAAAAAAATCTGGGTGTGATGGTTGACCCTCTGTTTAAATTTGATAAGCATATTAGCGCTGTTATCAAAGCCATTTTCTTCCAGCTGAGGACCCTTGCTAAGATAAAACCTTATCTTCCTTGGCCTGATCTAGAGAGGGCTATCCACACATTTATTACATCGCGTTTGGATTATTGTAACACTTTGTATTTAGGGTTGGACCAGAGCTCCCTGCAGCGATTGTAGAGCGTCCAAAGCCTGTCTGTTGACGAAAACAAGGTGGAGTGAATCTATTAACCCCATTTCGTACTACCTTCACTGTCTCCCTGTTGCTTTTTGGGTGAAATTTACGTGTTTAAACTCTATGGGCCCATCTTACTTGAGTGAACTGTTGCAGTCCTACACTCCTTCCAGAGCCCTGAGGTCAGCCGACAAGCTTTTGTTGGCTGTCCCTAAAACTAGGTTGAAGAATAGAGGTGACAGAGCCTTCTCTGTGGCAACACCCAGACTGTGGAACAGTCTCCCTCTGTTAACTGTCTCTGTCAGTAGGTCAGTTTAAGTCCAGACTGAAAACACATCTGTTCTCCCAGGCCTTCAACCTCACTTCAGCTTCAATTCAGTACTTGATTGTCAAGTTTTTTTGGAAATTGCACCAACTGAAATAAGTATGTCTTCGTTTTTATTTGTGCTATTATTTTATTGGTATGTTACTGCCAATTTTTTATCATACTTTTATTTTTATTACCAGTAATTTTATTTATTTTATGATATTTTTATCTATGATGTTGCAATTATTGTGAAGCACTTTGGTCAGCTGAGGTGTTTGTAAATGTGCTATATAAACTTTGACTCAACTCAACCAATGTTATAAATCAGCCAAACGGGTGCCAAACAAAGATGTACACAGACCTTTGCTTGAGTGACTGTTGGCTTGACTAAAGACTAAAATCATTTTTGGCATCTCAGAAGCAGTGTACGCCTCACTTTAAGGAACTCTGAACTACCTCTGTTAGCAAGTTCCTCATTGACAGGGTACTGTCGTCCGTGGTAAATGAAGCGGGGAAAAGCTGGGTTGAAACTCCACATCATGTGATTGAAGTGTGATACGACTGCCATCCTTAGTAGCAAAACTAGCATGTGAGGCATGTGTATAACCAGAGTGTGTGTCCTTGTTTTTCTTTGCAGAGTACCCCAGTGGAGAAGTACACCTTGGGTTCAATGGCTATTTGAAATGGACACAACCTCTGCCTCTTTGTGACCCCACCAACCTCCCCTTTTTATTTATTATTTATTTGTTCTCGTTTGGGTCTAGCCCTGTCTGTTCTTTCACCTGACCTCAGCTGGTCCCCTTAATTCTTCAGCGGTTCCTGAGTGGAGGCTCAGAGCTGTAAATTGCTCAGAATGGTTGCTGAAGTAGACTCAATCTCTGTAGGCAGTGGTGTTAGGCTGAAGCAAGAGATTTCCCTCCTCCATGGGGTCTGCCTCATCGTGGGAAACATGATTGGCTCTGGAATCTTCGTCTCACCTAAGGTAAGAGTCCAAGCTTTTTTTTAAATTATTTTTTTATCTCCTTTAGTTTATCTTTCTGGAAGATGACAATAATCTTATTTACGGACCTTCAGCTCTGTGTTGCGTCATATTAAATATAAAAAGGGCTACTTTATTTCTCGCCAGGTTTTCTTTTATAAAACACGTTCTCATTATTCTTTGAGTCTATTCAGTGCTCTGTGGTTCAGTTTACATAAATGTTTCGTCACGTTTGTTTGGATATTTATGTGTCGGTTGGTATTTTGACTGATTCTCCACACTTGTATTACTCTGCAGGGAGTTCTCTTGCACACAGGCTCTTATGGCTTGTCTCTGGTAGTGTGGGCCGTCGGTGGCGTGTTCTCTGTGTTTGGAGCGTTATGCTACGCCGAGCTAGGTACCACCATACATAAATCTGGAGCTTCCTACGCCTATATTCTGGAAGCTTTTGGAGGCTTCTTGGCTTTCATTCGGTATGTAGAAACGCCTCTGCGTTACATCTTTAAAACCTACATATGTCTTTATTAATCTGTCCTTTTCATGTTAGGTTGTGGACGTCCCTGTTGATAGTTGAACCAGCCTGTCAGGCAGTGATCGCCTTGACCTTCGCCAACTACATGGTCCAGCCCTTCTATCCCACCTGTCTAGCCCCTTATTACGCCGTCCGCCTTTTTGCTGCTGCCATAATATGTAAGGGATTTTCTTTATACTGTTTACTTAAATAAACACGTGAGCTAATGGAGGTTGTGATGTGCTCTTGCATGGTATAGCATTTTAGTATTCATATTAGGGATGCACGATCTTATTGGCATGGTATCGTATCAGTCGATATTAGCGTTAAAGTTCAATATTGGACATCGGCCATTCATCAGAATAACTCCTCGATATAAAAGGCACCGTTTTTGTATGACAACCCAGTGACAAGGATGCCTGCAGCTGCAGCACAACGTGATGACGTCATGCGCGCCTACCTGATCTCACGGCGGAGAGGAAAATTCAAAATGTCAGTGGTGCGGAAGTTTTTTTTTTTGTTTTTTTTTTCTCGTTGAGGATGTCAGATTCCAAAGATTTGTGGACTACGTTGAGCCTCGCTACATCGTCACCAGTCGGAGATATTTTTCCGTCATAACCTCACCCGAGTTACAAGCCATCATTTCCAACGTCATTGATAAGCTAATAGCTGATAGCGCGACTTGGTTGAGTTTTACCACAGACATTTGCACGTCATGTTAGCCCCGTTAGCACGAGTCTTGCGGCACAATGGACAAAAACTTTTAACTTAAAAAGGCTGTCCTTCATGCACAAGTGCAGATGATCCCACACTGCAGCTAGGAACCCAGAACAAGCCTCCACAAGTGAGACAGCATCACAGGTGACTAGTGCTAATAAATAATATTTAACACTTTTCATTTAATTTAAGTGCTATATATGGCTGTTACTGAAAATATGTCACCAGCTCTTACAGCTGTTAATTTTTGTAGCAAATAAGCCTAAATAAGAGGGCTATGTTCTGACAAAGGAAAATGCATAAAATATTTGTATCGGCCAAATAAGTTTTAACATATCATATAGTGTCCAAAAATTCAATATCGTGCATCTCTAATTCATATCCAGCGTTGTGGATCTGTTCTGGGCAAAACGATTACAGATAATGTGTAACCTTTTGCTAACTACCAACAAAACAAGGTTTAATATTTAAAAGGTGTGGTCTCTGAAATGCTTACATAGAAGAAAATGGGGTGCAGTCCAACTGCTTTGCAAATGCAAAATCTTGCCCTTGTTGTTACCTTGTGTGCATCTAATGCAGACGCTGGCAACCAGGTGAATGAACAATCTTTTTATGAAAAGCAGTGCTAAATAAATACTTCTAATATTACTGAAAGCCCACACAGTTTTGTAAAGTTAACCTTTTGCTAGCAGTTGGTCTGCATGCCGCTCTCAAATGTTTTCTGGTGTGCACTGTTCCTCAGTGAGCTGGGCTTGAATGATCCTTCATGCTTACCTCTTAAACACTGAAGGATCATAAAACTTTTACTTCCTCTTGCATGAAACGTCTCTGGCATGTGCTTTGATAAAGTGCATTAAAAAGAAAAACAACTTTTCAGGCTTTTGCGTTTGCAACAGCACGTTCTGATCCAGACTGTATTTAAAGGATAAGCGTACACGACTGTTGGTTTTCTTTTAATTCCTCCTTAAAGCTACCTTGCCTTGTAACTACACCAGCTGAAGCTTTGCAGCACTAAACCGAGGTATAAAAGGAATGTGAATCCAGCAGTTGAGTCTTAAACCTTCGGGCTTCAGGTTTATTTAAAGGACAAAGTAAATCTTCCTGACAGAATAGTAAAAAAAATGTGACAGGGCAGGTTGTAAACTGATCAGGTTTACTTGAAAGTAGAACCCGTAGATTCTCATAAAAGACCTTTGATGATTGATCACTGCTCTTGTTCTTGTGCAAACTGTTTAAAGCCCTTTTTTCTGTTCATGTGCGGAGATGTCTTAACACATAATTTTACTGAAAATTGAAGGTCTCATTGATTTTTGTACACGTGAGTCGTTTTAAGTGGATTCTGTGAATGTATGACGCATAAATGTGACGGATTTCAGTCAGAAGTTCTTTAGATGACAGCCTTTGCTCTAATTTTCTGTGCTTGCATTCATCGCTTTCTTCATTCTGTAGAGTTAGTCTGGTATTTTCTGTCTTCCCGCCCATCAGGTTTGCTCACTGCTGTGAACTGCATGAAAGTAAAATGGGGTGCGATCCTTCAGGTCATCTCCACAGTAGCCAAAGTCCTCGCTCTTATCGTCATCATCATCACTGGCCTGGTTAAGCTGGCTCAAGGTATTGTCCTATTACAACACATTGTAATGAAGCATGTTACAGAATAAAAGTATCTTGTGCCACAGCTCAGACCTGGAGGGGTGAGACACAGCAGCATTCTTCCAAGGTTGAGTCAGTATCTTGGACCTGGACCTAGATTTATCTACTTGGATTATTGAACGTGGACTCACTCAGCATTGTTCAGGATTACAACTGGAATGTCGCTAGTAGTTACTGATTAGCCTTCTGGGTAAAACCACCACCTTGTAGAAAAGATTTATTTAACAAGTTCGTTTATTTAGACTTTGTAGTCCAGTGAGATGATTAGCAGCATTGTCGCCCAGCAGAAATGTGATAGCCGTGACCGTGCAACCAATTTTCTCATATGAATCAACAAATTGTGAAAAAGTCTGATTGTTGGTGGTGATGCAATCCTTTCATTTATTTGAAACTTGCAAGACCTCATAGAAACATTTGGTGCATTCTTCTGCATCTATCACAATGTTGCTTTGTTCAAGTAACCAAACTGTTAACTAGAGGCAGAACTCTGAGAAGTTCAGTCTGCAGTTGAACTTTCCTCAGGCCTTCCCTCTGATTGAGCAGTTCAATATGTAATTAAATTGTTCTGTCAGTTTGAGGCATAAAAAAAGTAAATGGAGTTTTGTATTGAAACTTTGAGCCTAGAGTTGTTTTTTTCTGCTTCGTATTGGTGTACAGTACCTAAAATACATCTTTAATGTTTGTATAACTTCCATCTTTTTTTATTTTTCATTTTATAAATCCTTTTTTTTTTCCTTTCTTTTTTTATAACCAAACTTGACTTTCTCTGTCTGATTTGTTGAATAGGATCTAATTTGTTTTGTATAGTCTAACAAAAAAAATAACTTGTGAACTAGTTTTATATAAATGAGCTGAACTGAAAGGATTTATACTTTTAATGTTGCAAATGATTTCAGAACTTTAATGCCTCAGACTCTTAACTTGAGCATCGTATGATGATACCCGAGTGAGGGTACTTTCTCAACTGTACACACCGTATTTTCCAGACTATAAGTCACACTTTTTTTAATAGTTTGGCCAGTCCTGCGACTTATAGTCTGAAGCAACTTGTATAGGCATTTTTTTTCCCTATTCATGACGTAATTTTTTGACGGATGCGTTAAATGTTCAGTCTTACTGACATGAACCAGAGTAATCATTACCATTTGCAGCTGCGAGAGGGCCCTCTAGGTTTTTGACCTGATGTTCCTCAACTGCTACCCCCACTCCCCCAACATTCACTTAGAGACAACTGAGAAAAACACAAGTAAAATGCCCCCAAAAGTGATGTAGAATGAGATTGGTGAATTTACCAGTAACTTGCTTGTCAGACTCATTGTCTTATGTTAATTAAGTCTGTTCAGGATCCCAGGTATGTTCTGTGTGTTATTGTTATTTCACATTAAATGTCTGTTCTTGCCCTTTGTGAATTACACTTCTAAATGAATGTGATTTATACTCGAAGCGACTTATACAGTGGAGCAAAAAAAAGTATTTAGTCAGTCACTGATTGTGCAAGTTCTCCTACTTAGAAAGATGAGAGTGGTCTATAATTTTCATCATATGTACACTTCAACTAAAGAATTTATTTGTAAATTATGGTGGAAAATTAAGTGTTTCGTCATTAACAAAAGTTCAACTCGATACTTTGTAACATAGCCTTTGTTGGCAGTGACAAAGGTCAAATGTTCCCTGTAAGTCTTCACCAGGTTTGCACACACTGTAGCTGGTATTTTGGCCCATTCCTCCAGGCAGATCTCCTCTAGAGCAGTGATGTTTTGGGACTGTCACTGGGCAACACGGACTTTCAACTCCCTCCACAAATTTTCTATGGTGTTGAGGTCTGGAGATTGGCTAGACCCCTCCAGGACCTTGAAATGCTTTTTTTTATGGAGCCACTCTTTTGTTGCCCGAGTGGTGTGTTTGTATCATTGTCATGCTGGAAGACCCAGCCACGTTCCAGCTTCAATGCTCTCACTGATGGAAGGAGGTTTTGGCTTAAAATCTCATGATACATGGCCCCGTTCATTCTTCCCTTAACACAGATCAGTCGTCCTGTCCCCTTTGCACAAAAACCGCCCCAAAGCATGATGTTTCCACCCCCATGCTTCACAGTAGGTATGGTGTTCTTGGGATGCAACTCGGCATTCTTCTTCCTCCAAACATGAAGAGTTGAGTTTTTACCAAATAGGTCTATTTTGGTTTCATCTGACCACATGATGTTCTCCCAATCCTCTTCTGGATCATCCATATGCTCTCTGGCAAACTTCAGATGTGCCTGGACAAGTACTGGCTTAAGCAAGGCGGCATGCCTGGTACTGCAGGATTTGAGTCCCTCTCGGTGTACAGCGTAGCCTTTGTTACTTTGGTCCCAGCTCTCTGCAGGTCATTCATCAGGTTCTGGGATTTTTGCGCTTTGTTCTCATGATCATTTTGACCCCACGGGATGAGATCTTGTGTGGGGCCCCAGATCAAGGGAGATTATCAATGGTCTTGTATGTCTTCCATTTTCTTGCATTTACTCCCACAGTTGATTTATTCACACCAACATTCTCACCTGTTGTAGATTCACTCTTCCCAGCCTGGTGCAGGTCTACAATTTTCTTCCTGGTGTCCTTCGACAGCTCTTTGGTCTTGGACATGGTTGAGTTTGGAGTCTGGCTGACTGAGGCTGTGGACAGGTGTCTTTTATACAGATAACAAGGTCAAACAGGTGCCATTAATACAGGAAACGAGTGGAGGACAGAAGAGCTTCTTAAAGAAGTTACAGATCTGTCAGAGCCAGAAATCTTGCTTGTTGTTAGGGTTAGGATTACGTATTTTCCACCATAATTTACAAATAAATTATTTAAAAATCCTACAATGTGATTTCTTGGATTTTCTTTTCCTCGTTTTGTCTCTCATTGTTGGAATTGTACCTATGATGAAAATTACAGACCTCGCTCATCTTTCTAAGTAGGAGAACTTGCACAATCAGTGGCTAACTACCATAAATACTTTTTTTTGCCCCACTCTTTGGTTTTTTTCCCTCTTCATGAGGCATTTTTTGACTGCTGCGACCTATATTCCAGCACGACTTGTTGTCCAGAAAATACGGTATATACTGACAAGATTTAAAAAACAACAAATAACAGCTGGTTAAGAACAACACTAAATTCAGATAAGTTTTCAGAAGAGCTGCGGCGCTTGGATTTTGAATGACCTAAATGAGTATTTATACCACTAATACAATTTGTCTAAGATGGTGAAAGTAACATACTTGTGTTTGTGCAGGTTTTGACCAGAACTTTGAGGACTCGTTCAAACACTCTAAGCTGGACCCAGGTGATATGGCTTTAGCCCTTTATTCAGCGCTTTACTCCTACTCTGGCTGGGACACGCTCAACTTTATTACAGAGGAGATCAAGAACCCAGTGAGGTATGGTGTGGCAGTTTTCACAATTTATTAAAATATTTGTAATTCTAGTCACCACATTCAATACACATGTTTTTAAAAGTCAAGTTTAACCTCATCCAAGCAAAATAAAATGTTTTTTTCTTTGTAGGAACCTGCCTTTGTCCATTGCGATTTCCATGCCCATCGTCACGGTCATCTACATCTTGACCAATATAGCTTACTACGTTGTCATGGATGCAGACACCGTGCTCAGCAGTGAAGCTGTTGCTGTGGTGAGTGTCAAATATTAATCAATCTGGTGCCATATGCTTAAGAATGGGGAGGGGGGGATTCTTTATTTCATTATCAACAAAACAAAACCAAAAAAAACATAAATAAAAGGGCAAATGTTGCCACCAAAATGTTCTGCAAACAAAACAAAAATGTTTGAAAAGGGAGCAGGAAGAAACAATGGCTTATTCAGTCCTATCCCTACGTTTACATGCAGATTCTGAATTAAATATATCATAAATGCATAAATACCCATACAAGCATAGATACTTGCAGCATACTGTATATATGCTAACATGTATACAGCATAGCTATGGTATGTATACCTACACATGCATAAATATACATGCAGATACAAATTTAATCTTATCTACAGATCAAAGCTTAATTTACAAACACACAGATTAACAAATTAACAGATGGAAACATAATTTTGTCTCATTCGTTTTTATACACATTCATTTTGGATTCCTTGTATTTTGAATTGTGCAATATTTTTACTTTGATTAATCCAAGCCATTCCACAAAATCACTCCCATGAACTGATGTGCACATGCTTTTAAGAGTGCTGCGAACACAGGGTTGATTTAAATTACATTTTCATTTCAGTTTGTACCTTCACTCTCTATTCTTAAGTTTTGAATATTCTTTGGAAGGAATGAGCACATTATTTCTAGCTTTGAACACCATGTGCAGTTTTAAATTGTACCAAATCCATAAATTTTATAAGCTGTGATTAAAAAAAAAAAAGAAAAAAGTTGATTGGTGTGTTCATGATACCAAACATTGTGCACCATCCTTATTGCTCTTTTTTGCATTATACGCATATGCATAATGCAAAAAAGCAATAAGGATTTTTTTTTTTTGTAGAAAACTTATGTATTGCCCCAAACTTCAACACAATAGTCTAAATATGGCAGCAACAGGGTGTAATAAAGAGTGTGCAAAGATTCATTGTTCAATATGCCTTGTTTTTCCCACTATCCCTGTGGTTTTAGCCATCTTATTACACAAGTGTTTAATATGAGATTGCCAACAAAACTTCTGATCCAAAATTACACCCAGAAACTTATTTTCAAACGCTCTATCAGTTAATACGTTATTAATCTCCACTTTAACATTTGTATCAATTTTTAAAGTTCCAAACAACATAAATTTGGTTTTAGATCAATTTAAAGACAGTTTGTTTCTATCAAACCAACATTTAAGATTATCCATTTCTTTTCCGACAACCTCCATTAGCTGCCTTAAATCCTCCCCGGAACAAGTACCGTAGTTTTATCATCTGCAAATACAACAAAATTAAATATACTTGTCACTACATGTGTGATTAATTTACATAAGCAATTTGGGACCCAGTACTGAGCCTTGTGGGACTCCACAGGTAATCTTCAAACATGCAGATTTGAACTGACCAATTTGCACATATTGCTGTCAGTTATCAAGATAACTTTTTAACCAGTTATTTGCTTCCCCTCTCACTCCATACCTTTCCATTTTATGTGGCAGTATTTTATGCAGGCAGTATTCTGTGTATGTATCTCAGCAGTTTAACCACCTGGTCACTAACAACCATTTAACTACATTTATCCACCTTATTCCTGGGAGGCTTACTGTAGAAACGATTATGGGACTTACTTCCGGTATGAACCGGAAGTAGAAGTTCTGCACTGGTTAATTCTGCACTGGTTAATTCGTTGTTTACTTGCAAATCTGTTCGCATCGTTGAAGTTAGAACTGTTTTCAGTTATTTCG
>JARVGQ010000737.1:17511562-17522461 GCA_031762355.1 Hypsolebias martinsi | reverse complement strand
AAAAGAAACTGTCCAGATGACCAGATTGAGAGTTATCAGATTTGACTACCTGGATTACTGAGCATGAACATTCTTGTTCAGTAAAAAGCTCTCAGCCAGTAGGGGGCGCTGTTTCCACACGATTAGAGGCACACGCTGCTAAAATCTTTTTGCTTAATTTTGTTCAAACTTGTGTTTGTGCAGTTTTTACAAGAGGATATATTCCCTTTTTTTAATTTGCAAAAAAAAAAAAGTAAAAAAAACAAAAGCACAGGAGGTGATGGATGGAAGACATCTTCCTGCTTTGATGGACACTCTGGTCCAATTCAGTGGAGAGAGGGACAGACTGAGAGGAAATTGTTTCAATGATCTGAAGCTGAGCGCCCGTTGATGAACAGAGACAGAAATATGGAGGACATAGGGATGATGGACAGACAAGACACGGACATTCCAAACATCTCAGGCTTGTCTGATGAAGATTAAGAGGACAGAGTGATGGACAGACAGGAGGTCCAGTGGTGGTCCAGTTCTTGTGGTCTCACATGTGGGATGTACTTCTGGTCTGAGGGGGACGTGAGTCTGCTTCACCTGAGGAGACGTCCACCTGAGGATGTAGTGAGGACCACCAGGTTGGTGGTTTGTGCCTGAAGCTCTGTCGCCTCCATATATCTGCTGGGCCTTGATGGAACCAGTGGATTTATCACGCAGTAGTCCCCCGCTGCGTTCCTCAGAACCCTGGAGTCTTCGTCAATCACCTTTGTGTCACGTCCGTGACCTTCAGCTCTCAATGGAGCAGTTCACAGCCGAACGAAGCAGCTGAGATGAGGATCAGCACCTCCACATCTGAGGCCATGGTCCTCAGTTGGAAAAGTGTGGATTGCCCTCTTCAGGTCAAGGGTGAGGTTCTGCCTCGCATCTTAGGGGGTTTGTTCACGAGTGAGAGACGAATGGAGCATGAGACTGACAAATGGATCAGTGCAGCATCTGCAGTATTGTGGCCTCTGTACTGGTCCGTTGTGGTGAAGAGAGAACTGAGCTGTTAAGCAAAGCTCTCTGTTTACTGGCTGGTCTACATTCCTACCCTCACCTCTGGTCACATCTGGATAGTGACGGAAAGAATGAGCTTGTGGATACAGACTGTTGAAATGAGTTTCCTCCGCAGGGCAGCTGGACTCTCCCTTAGAGACAGGGTGAGAAGTTCAGTTCTCAGGGAGAGACTCAGAGTAGAACCGCTGCTCCTCCACATGGAGAGGAGCAGTTGAGGCGTTCGGGCATCTGGTAAGGATGCTTCCCAGGAGCCTCCCTAGGGAGGTGCTTCGGGCATGTTCGACTGGAGAGACTACGTCTCTCTGTTGGCCTGGGAACATATTGAGGTCCTCCCAGAAAGCTGGAAGAACTGGCTGTGGAAAGAGATGTCTCATGCTCAAGCTGCTGCCCCCACAACTTCAGAACAACTGGAATATGATGGATGGAAAAAACCATCTGAACTTCTGAAGTCCAGCTTCAGAATAGAAGTTCAATTGTTTTATAACTTTTTTTTTTGATAGATTTGAAGGAAACATTTTTGTAGAAGTAAAATAGGACAATCACCAGCCCACTGCTAAATATGCTTAAGTCGGATATGTTTGGTTATTATTATTAATATTATTATTATTTTTCTGTAGAAGTTTGCTGACCTTGAGCCATGAAACTGGAGGGAAAATGATTAACATTATTTTAAAACACCAACGTATCGGTCGGTGCAGCCGTTCAGATTACATTTGTCATAAAATGTATATTTTAAAGGTAAATGTGTCGATGTGTAACAAAATGATGCATTTTAAAAAGACAACAGCTTGTAATGTACAGTATAAGCATCCGCATGTCCAGTAAAGATTTTGACCTTTGATCATCAGTTCAGCTAAATTTTATTCATCGCTTTATTCAATTTAACATTTATTTCCTTTCTGTTTTCTATTAAACTTGTTTGTGACTTTTAAGATTTTGAATACACGACTTTAAGAGAATGCTGAGAGCTGGAAACTGGAGAGTATTAAGCTGATCTGGAAACACCAAAAGAGGCTAAATGCTAGCTAAAAGCAAAGAATAACTAGAAGCTAAAAGTATTAAAAAAGCTTAAGAGTTCAGTTTAGTAAAAGACTAGTTAAAAGTAGCAAAAGGATCGCTATAACCTAACACTAGCAAAATGATTAGCTTCAAGCTACACAAAGCTGTATAAAAGTAGCAAAAGCTTAAAGCAAAGAATAGCTAGAAGCTAAAAGAATTAAAAAAGCTTAAGAGTTCAGTTTAGTAAGACTAGTTAAAAGTAGCAAAAGGATAGCTAACCTAACACTAGCAAAATGGTTAGCTTCAAGCTACACAAGGCTATATAAAAGTAGCAAAAGGATAGCTAAAACTTGCAAATAGGCCATCTAAAAGTTAAAAGGTCTCAAATGGCTAGCTAAAAGTAACCAGAAAATGAGTGGTAGCTAATAGAACCAGCTATCAGTAGCCAAAGGCTAGCTTAAAGAAATGAAATGGTAGCTAAAAGAAGCAAAAGCTAATTAAAAAAGCAGAATGTAGCTGAAGGCTAACGGTAGCAAGAAGGGTAGCTAAAAGCTATCAAAGTAGTGAAACACTAGCTAAAAGTCATAAAATGACCAGCTAGGATCTAAAAAAAAAAAAAAGCGAAAGGTCAGCTTAAATTTCAAAGAATGGCATCATGCCTGCTTCTAGAAGCCAAAGTTTGCCTAAAATTAGCTAAAGGCTACTGTTTGAGTTGAACCATGTTTCTGGAAGAGGTGAACAGGTCTCAGCAACTTTATGGAGAAAATATTTTAAATAAAAGTTAAACATTTTGAAGAATACAAAAGTTTTTAAAGAACAAAAAAAAAAAAAGCTACAGGCGTAAACTCCTGAAGCAGCCGAACATTTTTGATGTACAGCTCAAACTATGTCGTTTGAAACAGGGACGTGTGGCTCAGCGTTCGCACCATCAGCTAAAGAGGTGGAGCAGCCATTTATCCAGAGTTCTGCTTTAAGTGTTTTTCTTGCTCCAAGTGTAAACAGTCTCCTCAGGTAACTGGGTGACCCCCCCCACCCACACACACACACACACACACCTCTCCCCTGCAGGGCGGCTCAGCTCTGAGGTGTCACCTTTCTCCAGGTTGTGCTGTCTCCTCTTCAGATGCAGCCTCAGACAGGAGAGGCCTGACTGTGCTCCTCCCCAGGGCCGAGGGAGTTGGGTTCCACCGACTCGTGCATAAAAGATGAAGCGCTGGAAAGGAAACGCAGCCACGACTGCCTCCTGTAACTGTCCTGCAGCGAGGAGACGGACATCTCAGGTGGCCTTTCACGACCAAGCCCCCTCGCAGACTGCAGACGCTCTGGAGGAAGCATCGAGCCCGGGGATGAGAAGAAGCCCAGCGTGCTGGTCTGTGATGGACGAGTGGACCTCACACCCTGTCACCTGCTCGTCACAATGCTGTCTGGACGTCTGAAATGGATCAGAAGCCAACCCTGGAGGCCTCATGTCCGCCGCAGGACGTTCAACCGTAAGTGGACCGGATGGAGATCAGTAAAAGTTCACATTTGTCTGCTGTGTGATGATAACACACACACACACACACACACCGGGTGTTCTGTTCCTTCAGCGGGCCTCTGAGTGTGTTTTTAATCATCTAAGTGCTCCTCTGAACCCGAGAGGCCTCCATGAAGTCATCACTGGTTCTAAAAGTGAGCCCAGCAGAACAGGAACATGTTGGATTAGGATTATGGTCTTACTGGTAAAAAAAAAATAAATAATAATAATCTATAAAATACAATAATGATTAACGTCAAGTTCTCTTGTTTGACCTTTTTTTTTTTTTAGAACAGTTTAATGAATTTTCAAATTAAAAGCGTGCAGCCGTGCTTTAAAAAGTGTAACTTGACTGATTGTATTATGGATTATAAATTACACGATCCCGTTTGTTTTTGAGCATCCGCTTCGCTCTGCTCTCGGTCAGCCATGTTAGAGAAACGTCAAAGTTCATGCTCAATAATCCAGGTGGAAAATCCAACAAAGTTCACTCAGCTCGTCTGGATGGTTTCTTTTTTTTTTTTTTTTTTTGAGACGTTTCATCCCTCATCCGAAGGAATTCATCTAGTCATCAAAAAGAAACCATCCAGACGAACTGACTGAACTTTGCTGGATTTTTTTCACCTGGATTATTGCGCATGAACTTTGATGTTTTGAACCACTTTCACTGTGGCTGCCTCAGAGGAGTTGACAGGGGAGAAGGCGGGCTCCAGAAACCATTTTATCACCAGCAAACTGGTCGGTCCACTGTGGGCGTGTGCTGCTTGTGGGGCTCAGTTTGTTGTGGCTCCTCGGACTGATGAAGTCCTTTGGATGAGGGCCGAAACGTCTCAACCAAAAAAAGAAACCATGCGGATTTGTTGTATTGTCTTGTTTACATCGTGTGAGGGAACTTGTGGTTTTTGTAAACGAGGCTGTTTTTTGTCATCAACCTGTTGCTCTAATCGGTGAACAATCTGTTTTTGTTTCCTGTTCGAGAACATGTTTCCAGTTCTGAGCCGTGGTTTTAGAGCAAACAACGAGGTTATTGATTCATCCTCAGGAGACGCTGCGTCACAAACTGCTAGGATCCTGGTATTGTAGCTTTTTTCTTTTTTTTTTTTTTAACTTCAGGTTTATGTGCAACAAAACCACTGACTGAAAACTAGTTTAATTTCTGATAAATTTAGGTGAAAAATAATGGAATGAAATGAACTAAAGCATTTATTTAAACTCCAACTTTAACACTTCTAGCTGCTCATCGGGGGATTACTCTCTGAAAATGTTAAAGTCTCCTCACTAGTTCAAGAGATATTTTGCTAACAGACAGACAGAGTTGACGCTGACAGTAAATTATAAATTTAAAAGAAGAGATCTTGCTTGATAAGTTAGTGCTCTGAATATGTGTTGAGGATGAGTCTCAGCTACTACCACATTGAATATGAGCCAAATATCTTTAACATTAGCTGAATTATAGCCATTTTTTGTGTTTTGTAATTATGCTCAGCTCTGTTGACCGTCTTTAATGGGATTCACTCAGAAGCGTATTCATTCGCAGTCAATCATCCATTGATTTTTATTTTTTTTGAGGATTTCATCTCAATCTGTCCCCTGAGTTATAAGATAGTTCACCCTTGGCTCCTCTTGTAGTACCTGTAGTCACCAGCAGGGGGCCACGTCGCTCACATGATGCCCGTCAAGAGCTTCCAGGCTGTTTGCCTCAGCTCAACATTTAGTTTTAAGGTGATGAAACGTGTTTTCTTCATCCTCGGAGGATTGCAGTCTGTTCATCCTGCTCCTGGCGCCACGCTGAGAGCAGAAGGGTTTATTTCGTGAATGCTGCAGGCGCAGTCGGACATGATGAAAAGTCTGAACAGGCCCCTTCGCTTATCTGTCGCCCTGGTGATGTTTTACAACTTGGAACCATCATGGAGGCGGCTGAAATAAACCACTTTAGCAGATTGTCTTGTGCGACCCGCCTGACTTTCATTTTCTCACCTCCCTGTCCCCCTCACCTCTGCACCTCCTTGCATTAATTGTATTGCTTCTTCACTTTGACCTCCCCATCGCTCCATCCTCCTCTCAGGCCCATAATAACTGTGCTGCTCTGAGCATCTTCCCACTCCATAGCAACGCGCCTCCTCACCGCCGCAGCCTCGGATGCAGGAGGCGGTGTTGGGATGTTAGATTACACACCAACCCTTACCACTCTTTCCTTCAGCTTTCACTCAGTTCCTCTCTTTTTTTAAAATTCCTGTCATCTCGTGTGTCTTTCTGCGCCCCCCTGAGAGGAACCAGTGATCATTCTTGTGTGTTTTTCTTCTCTCTCACGTATAAAAGTCAACACAACAAGCAGGGCTGCTGCGTGGGCTGCTTCTAAACACTCAGAGAGAAAAGGACTAATGGAAGGAGAGAGAGAGTCATGGAGAGAGGAACAAAGGGCGCATGAACTTAATGAGTGTTTGTGCTACTGTTGGTGTTTTTTAATTCAAGTTTAGAGGCTTTGGTTTGACTGTTGTTGTCGTGAAGCATCTCTTTGCATTTGTGTGTCTTTGTCTGTTAGCAAAATATCTCATGAACCGTACAATGGATTTTAACGAAACTTGGAAATACCAATTAGGTGATGATTTTCTAGAACAGGGGTCTGCAACCTGTGGCTCTGGAGCCACATGCGGCTCTTTGGTCCCTCTGCAGTGGCTCTTTCAAGCTTTGACCAAAACTGACATAAAACTGAATGTTACTGTTATAACAACTAAAAGGGCTAGTTTTCGCAGTTTTTCTGTAATTTATTTTGCAAATATATGAATAAACATTACAAGGAGTAAAACATACTCACATTCACTTTATGCTTTTATTTCTTCAAAGTACATATAGGATACATGATTTTTCTACAATTAAAAAAATCCGATAAGAATGCATAGCTTATTGTATGAGTTTTTAGAAACTGGGCAAAAACTATAATTTTTTTTTTCCATCTCTGCAAGAATCTTGTCTTTTATTTTGTCTTAGTGTGTAAAAAATATCAATAAAGGTTAAAAACCCTTAGATATTTTTAGTTTTATAAAATCACCCCTGCTGTCCAGAAAAAGCACCCTCCAACAAACTTAAAGTGGTCTGTGGGCCACCAGTTGAGAATCCCAGTTGCAGCAGGTGTTGTGGCTCTGGACATATTTAATTTAGTGAACAAAGGGGCAGAAATGGCTCTCTTGAGCTTAAAGGTTGCAGACCCCTGGGCATACAGAACTAAAACCTCACAGTTTGTTTGTGATCAGTGCCTCACAGCTGCCACTGACCTCCATCCAGAGATAAACGCCTGCAGGTTCTCCAGCGGAGCGCCCCCTGCTGGGTGGAGGTCGTTGTCTGGCCGCCCGTCGTAGGTCCCACACAGACCCTCGGTGTGGTTTCGCTCTGAACTGGGGGCCCTCAGGGTCAGACTCATTCCCCAGTCAGACACATCGGCACGGACAAACGCCCCCGAGGAGAAGGTTACCTGTTCAAGTGTCAATATTAAGTTTCATGTTTTCAAACCAAAATACTTTATTTAATAAAAGTCTTAAATGAAGCAGAACTCTTGAAATTCTCCTTAAAACATGTTACGCCTCAAAAATCTTGTTTTTACTGTGAGAAGTTCTCACATTATTCTGATTTTCTGTTTTACGAACAAGGATGGAAAAGATTTCAGCACTCGTCGATCGTTTTGGGTTTGTAACACGTGCAAACGTTTCCGGGTTTACTACGAGTCGTCTTCACTCACGGTGACTTTCCGGCCCTGGTACGACTCGGTGATCCGAACGCCGCTCTTCCTCGAGTCTCTGTTCCTCAGCAGCAGCCGAGGTTTGGTTTCGTCCATTTCTCCGTTGCACATGTCAAAAGTGACGATGTCGCCGCCATCCCTCGCCGCAAAGCCGCACGCACAGGAGGTGGCGTGCACCGAGCCGCCGCACTCCCACTGACGGACGTGCACGTCAAACTGCCTGAAGCTGCTCCGGTAGAGAACAAAAGTCCCAAACTGATCGTTTTCATAGAACCTGAGGGAACAAAGAAAAATATTCAACTTTTTCACCTCCAAGAAATCTGGAGTCATTTTATTATAAAAAATAAAAACATATTTTTTATGAGCTGTAGAAACACAATGAAAATAACCGCAATACTGTTCACAACATGACATCACCAACTTCCTCAGAATTATCGTAAGAAGCCGAAGTACCTGCCGTCAAAGGTCAGGATGTGGGGATCAGTGAAGGAGTAGCAATAGGCCGCGGGAACATCCTGAACGGTTATCTAAAAATGATCAAAACAGCCGTCTTGTGTCAAAAGGGCTCATTTTAAAATGAAAAGACGGCAAGAAAATTTACACATAACCATAAAATGTGCATTTAATGCAAAAGTACCGTGTTGATTTACTTCACTGACAGTTGTTGAAGAAAAGGAAGCTAATGTTAAAATTAAAACAAGCAGAAGACTATAGCTGAAACAAGAACAATACAAGCTAAAATGAGCAGACCACAAGCTAAAACAAGAAGACGAGCTAGAAGAATACAAGCTAAAATGAGCAGAATACAAGCTAAAACAAGAAGACGAGCTGAAACAAGAAGAATACAAGCTAAAATGAGCAGAACACAAGCTAAAACAAGAAGACGAGCTAGAAGAATACAAGCTAAAACGAGCAGAAGACAAGATAAAACAAGAATGACAAGCTGAAACAAGAAAAAGACGAGCTGAAACAAGCTTAAACTAGATGTTGATCTGAAACAGGGAGAACACAAGATAAAACAAGAAGAATGCAAACTACAAAAATAACAATACAAGCTAAAAAAGAAGACAAGCTGAATCAAGTAAAAAAAATGAGCTGAAACAAGCAGAATACAAGCTAAAACAATTCAAGTCAGTTTATTTATTTAGCACCAAATCACAACAAGGTTGTCTAAGGGCACTTTACAGGAACATTCATATACATAGAAAAACCAATAAGTAAAGTTCTCTAGCTAAGGAAAACAAAAAAAGAATACGAGCTAAAACAGGAAGAATATTAGCTAAAACTAGCAGAAAGCAAGCTAAAACAGGCCAAGCAGTAACTCAAAGCTAAAATGAGCAAAAGTGAAACCCAAAATCAGCAGAACAGATACTGAGTTTAAATTAGCAGAATGTGAACTTAATGTAATGAAAAATGTTAAAATGAAATAAAATCTGCAAAATATTAGCAAAAAGCTAAAAGTAAAGAAAAATACTTGAGCTAAAATCTAAAACTAGCAAAACAGTAGCTAAAAGCCACGTAGAGCATAAGAAAACAAAACGATCAAGTTTCTTAAAGTAGATTTCAGACAATCCTTCAGAATGAAGACATTTTGATGTGTGTGTGTGTGTGTGTGTTGTGGGGGTGTTTATAAATGTGTGTGTGTGTGTGTGTGTGTGTGGGTGTTTATAAATGAAGTTAAATATTTTATAAAGTCTGAAAGACACAAAAAGTAACATTCACAGCCGTCGTGTGGAGCCTTTTCACATTTAAAGTTAAAACAGCACAGAGTCTTTGGAAGCAGCTTGTCTGCAGAAACCACATGAACAGACTGAATTCTAATGATCATTTCTGTTTATGGAAATACATAAAGTTAACAATAATAATAAACAAAATGTCTACCTGAACAGGCTCTGGGGAGTATCCATGCCACAGATAGTTCTGCGTGACAACGGGCTTCACGGAGATGTTGGTGGTCCTTTCATCCTCTCTGACAGAGTCTGTGATGGGGCTGAAGTGGATCAGGGCCCGACTACAGACCCCGTCTCTGCAGGGGCCCGGGGCCAAATCCAGCACACAGGACGACAGAGACAGGTCTGGACCCAACAGACCCTCGTCTGCAGCACCACGAGTCCCGTCCAGTTTGATCCGTTAGAAAACAGCAAGGATAAAGAAAAGAGCATGATGCTTCAGACCTTCAGATGTGTGAGCTTTATTACAGCCTCAAGTGAAGACATCTGCTGTGGAACAGTCTGCTGCTTCACTCAGTGTCCTTGTCCTGACCTTGACTGCTCGTGCTGAGCTGCAGGGATAACAAGCACCGGCCTGCAGAGGAGAAAGAACCGTCGGGACACGGGACAGGAATCGTGCTCTCAACCTCCACCTCAAAGCATCCGCCGTCCTCCGACACGCGGCTCGCTTCGGCTTTGAGCTGCACAAAACAAGAGTTTAACAGAAATAAACTAAAATGATCTTCAGACATTTAACATTTAAATTATTTAAATGAGTTAGTCCAATAAGTTATTACTATTTAAATATGTTATTACAATTGTTTGTTTTAGTTACACTACATAAAGTCGTACTTAGTCCCATATATTAGTGAATATGACACTTAGTAAACATGCACAGAATTCATTTACTGAACTCTAAAAGACAAAAGTAACTGATAAATACCCGAATACCAGCAAAGAACTCCCGACTCTCCACTGAAGAGCTCCGAACATCTGGAGAGTCCAAGAAGAAACTGGAGCAGGAACAAGAAATCTGAGAGCGCAAGACACACTATTATTATTATTATTAGTGTTATTATTATTATTTTTATTATTGTTATTATATAATAAACATTATACAAGTTGATATATAATTCAACTACTAAAAGCCAAACTGAAAAATGTGAGTGAAAAACTGAGTCCACTCCGTGACAGCAGGTCAGAGGAACCATCTTTGACAGCACTTTGTTTCCTGCCTGACTCTGAGTCTCTGCGGTGTTTGTGGAGGAAATTATTTAATAACATGTTTTAAATTCAGTTCAGTTTAACTCCAAGTCACAACAGAAGTTGTTTCAGGACACCGAACAGAAACATTCACACGCACAAGAAACGACAATTAGTAAAAGTTATTTATGTAAAGAAGCAGCAGATTGTGTTGAACCTTCACTTCATCACAGTCTCTCATCCTGAACAAGCACAAAGGAGACAGTGGAAAGAAAAAACTCTCTTTAACAAGAAGAAACCTCCAGTAGAACCAGACTCAGGACGAGCGAACGTCTGCTTCAACCAGCTGGATCTGAGAGGACAGGAAGTAGAAACAGACACAGAATGACAGGTCCAGCCGTGGTTTCTATAGTCCAGGTGTAGATTATATAGTCCAGGTGTGGTTTCTATAGTCCAGCTGTGGTTTCTATAGTCTAGGTGTAGTTTCTATAGTCCAGGTGTAGTTTCTATAGTCCAGGTGTAGTTTCTATAGTCAAGGTGTACTTTACATAGTCCAGGTGTACCTTTAACGTCCAGGTGTGGTTTCTATAGTCCAGGTATCTATAGTCCAGGTGGACTCTCTATAGTCCAGGTGTGGTTTCTATAGTCCAGGTGTAGTTTCTATAGTCCAGGTGTAGTTTCTATAGTCCAGGTGTAGTTTCTATAGTCCAGGT
>JARVGQ010000737.1:17473106-17485379 GCA_031762355.1 Hypsolebias martinsi | reverse complement strand
TTCCGCTTCCTCCACAGATTTGAAGATCCGGCGCTTGTCATCATGCGTAATAATCAAATGGGCTGATATAGAATGCCATACACGATTTTGAGGGCACAAAGTCGGGTTTTTACTCCATCAAAGCGCCGCTGCATCTTGCGAGTCTCTGTCGAGAGGTCCGGGTAAAAGGTGATCCGGCAACCCTCATAGTGCACCTCCTTCACTTTTCTGACGGATTTCAGTTTTTTTTTTCCTGGTCGCAATAGCTCAAAAACTTAATTATGACAACCCTTGGGACTTCAGATCTAGTGTTAAGAGGCCCAATCCTGTGGGCTCTCTCCACAAAACTGGACACGGTGAAGCTTTCTCCCAGAGCCTCCGGCAACCATTTCTCCAGAAAACCACACAGATCCAATCCCTCGGATCTCTCAGGTAGCCCAACCAGTCTCAAGTTGGAGCGCCTGGCCCTGTCCTCCTGCTCCGCAGCTCTGTCACTCAGCACTTCCACTGTTTTCTCCAGAGACTTAACCTTATTTTGAAGGGAAGTAACGTTGTCCTCTGCTTTTGAAATACGAACTTCTGTTTCCCCAATTCTTTCAGAGAGCGACTCTATATCCCCCGTGATATCCTTAATCGCTCGCATCATGTCTGTAGATTGCTTATTCATATCTTCTTTCAGTGAGCTGATTGCTTCAAGAATATCTCGATTGGTCAGAGCCCCCTGTGCCTTCTCCATGGGGCTCCGCGCAGTCACACCAGTCCTGGTCACACCAACCCCAGCTTCATTAGTCTTAGCTCCATTAGCCTTGCTCTCCTGTGAAACCATTTTAGCAGACAGTTGGCCAGTTTTGGCAGTTTTTGGTGGCATGATTACAAGTAAACGTTTTTGCGTTAACAAAACAAACGAAGTTGTAAATATTGGCCCAGCTTACGGATTAATTTAAAGGATTTAGTAACGAGCCACACGCACATGCGTCTATTCACTCAGACGTTATAACCGGAAGTCGACTGTGTAGTAATTTGATGTAAACTCAAAGGTTGTTAAAATTGATTACTTTCTTTTTCTTTTTTAATCTTTATTCATTTTATATTTAAAACACTGCAAAAAATGCTTAAAAGAAAACCATTATACATATAATATGAAAAAAAAACATAAAATGAAAGGTGGCAGAATGAAGAAAAAAAATCTTATTGTATCTGCCCCTTTTTTCAAAAAACAAATTCAAATTCAAACAGTCAATTTAAACAATAATCATCTATGAGTAATCAAACAAAAAGAGTAGCTCATCACAGATCTAAAAATTTCTATTACAATAAACATTGAAACTGGAAAATTTTAATATTTTGTTAACAATTTAGTTTTAATCATTTTCTTAAACACAAGCATTGATTTTGCATATTTAAGATCATTTCCCAAACCGTTCCACAAATCAACTCCCAGTATGGAAATAGATCGTCCCTTTAAACTAGTTTTGTACTGTTTTTTTTTCTCAGTACCCTTTAGACTGTAACAGCTCATTCTTTTAACAAAATGCATTTGAACGTTTAAAGGCAGTGCATTATTATGAGCTTTATACATTACCAAGTAAATACCATAGTCAAACAAATCATAAAACTTCAGTAGTTTGAGTTGTTTAAACAATATATTTGATGGACGACAGTACGGCTTTCCTCTTATACTGTAATTCTCACAGCTCTTTTCTGTAGAATAAAAACATTATTTAACAAGTCATTTAAGTGTAGCATCATTACTGCTTTTCCAGCAGCACGGTGGTTCAGTGGTGAGCAAAGCTTCCTCACAGTAAGGTGGTTTTCAGTTTCAGTGGATGGAAACAGTGCGTTCTGAAAATAAATAGTATCTGCTCCACATGCTAGTGGTTCTTATATATGTTACAATTCTATTCCTGCACATTGTTCACAGTGATGTTTTAAGTATCCTGAAGGAATCTGGTGTCTAATCCCAGCCCAGCAAACTTTATTTTATATTGAATCCATTTTTAAGATGCTGATGAGTAAAAATAAACCAGCGCAGAAGCAGCCTGTTGCATTACATAATTTTTTTCAACTTAAATGAAAGCTAAATGAATCAATTTAAATTAATTCAACTTTTTTTTTTTTTGTAGTCCAAGTTTATAATCAAAATATTCTGCTTGAATTAAAAATGTTAAAATCAGTTTTATACTTGAAAATTTCACATTTTCTCAAAACTGTTTCTCTATCGGGCCATGTAAATCTTGTGATCATCTTTTATCGAACAGAGACACATGTTGCATGGATGGTTCATTTCCACAAAACTGCCTTAAAAACTTTATTTTAAATATACTACATAAATCATATTAAGCACTGAGAGGCAATGCAACAAGCAAAGTTAATTATGTATAAATTTCCATTCGAGCCTCACTTTGGACATAATCTGAATGTTTCTCTCGTTCTTCTCTTCTTGAATATATATATATTTTATGTTGTAAATTCACAGCTTGTCAGAATATATATACTGTATATGTAAAATGTAAATAAATAAATAAATAAATGAATAGATGAAAATGACCTCCATACCTGTTATTTATTGTTGCATTGGGACATTATTTCATACAGTAAATAGTGGGACTCTCAGCAGACAGCCTGTAATTCATTCACCGCCGTTTAAAAATGCTGGGTAACATTTAACTTTGTATGGACACGATTAAGCTTAAACTACAACACGAGCACATCTTTAGAGCTGCAACAAAGTTTCTGTGTTTCTTTACTTTGCTGTTATAAAGCAGAGTTTTGACAGTGTGCAGCTCGAGGACATCATTTGAATTTCCGTCCTTTTTTTTTTTTTTCATTTCTGGGTCACAATGAGCTACTTCCAGCAGTGTTATATTAAATATATGCATGAAAAATCATACGTAACCTACAATTTTACATGTGCAACACCGTGGTTTTATTGAGATTCCTGAGCAAGCTGCACAATTCACAAAGTCAGGACCTTGCTGTCGTTAAGTTTGGTCCTATAACGATCCCATTCACAGGAAATGAGTTTAGGTTATTGAAATAAAGAGCAGCTTCTCTGGATTCGTCAAAGTCTAACCTCATCAACGTGCATGAGCCATTGCCTCCCCTGGACCCCCTCTTCATTGCACCCCTGCACACCAAACAAACTGTGACACATTTTTATTGTGTACGAGAAAAGAGAAAACTGAGATGATCCTTCTTTTTTTGTAAGTCTTGCATCATCCATCCATCAGCTTTACCTGCTTCTTCTTTTCGGGGTCGCAGGGGTCACTGGTGCTCATATACAGCAGTCACTGTGCGAGAGGCTGGGGACACCCTGGACAGGTCGGGAGAGACAAACCATTCACTCTCTCACTCACAGGACATTTCAGAAATTGTGAAGTTGAATGTGTTGCATTATGGGATGTGTTGATGTGAAAGTAGATTACAGAGTTATTAATTACCTCTTGCATCCATATTATCTAACTTTCCCAGGACATGGCCTTATTGTTTTTGCTCACTGCCAAATGCACGTGTGTGAGTGTTCATCTGAATATCTCATGAAGCTGTGAACGGATTATGATGAAAAAATGTTAGAAAGTCATCACAGCAAATTAAGTCGAAGCTCAGCGACCTCATCAAACACAAAAAAAAAAAAAATCATTTGAACTCAGTCAGTTTTTCAGACATTGAGCTAAATTTGTGTGGTAGTAGCTGAGACTCATCCCCAACACATGCTTGAAGATTGAACATAACGTAATTTACAGTTTTTGACCAAAACAACAACTCCGACATTTCTCAGCACAAAAGTTTAAACCTTTCAAGGCATTGGTCTTTAATTGTCATAATGTTAGTTTGTAAAATATTATTCGTCAAATCAGTTTATTTAAGACAAGTCTGAGAGGATTAAATATTAGAACACTGATTCATCTGCTGTTTGTTTCTCATTGACAGTGTCTGGTTATAAATCAGCGCGCATGTGTTCCTGTGGTCTACCTGCGTGTGTGTAAGTGTGCATGTGCTGGTCTTTGTATAGCATGTTTGTACTGGTTGTCACATAAATATAGCTGTGTGGTCAGTGGCAGCAGATGACAACCATAATTATAGGCTGAGCCGTCCAACAGCTGAGGAGCTGGGAGGAAGAGCGTGGGTTTGTGTGAAGGTGTGTGGACACACATGTTCTAGAGCTGAAGGGCTTATGGAAACTGTGCACAGCTTCCTGGATGAGCTACACCCAGGACTTTGTAGTAACATAGACAAAACACAGTAAAAAGAAGAAAGTAAGTGTTAAAGGCTGACTCTGAAGGAGGCCGGAAACAGAGCCCTGTTGCATGTTTTCCTTAATGCCATTGGTTTTCACTAGTGGAGGTTAATATGTGCTCATTTTGGCTCATTGTCAACAAATATAATTATATACCAAGGGGAAGTTAATTTTTAAGTCAGTTTATCAAGTGCACAAACACCTCTGAACCCTTCCATTAGCAATAACCACATTGAGTCATTATAAAATCTTTTCGCCAAGCTGATGGATTAAGAGGTACAAACCATTTTCTGCTCCTGCTCTCAAAAGATGAGGTGAATTGGATTTGTATGGACTCAGCGGAACAACATATCCACTTATGGAGGACAATTATGCTGGCAGGAGCTCTTCAAGATGACTCATTTCTTAGAAGCAGGCTGCAGAAATGTGCTCTCCCTCAAGCAGGTTCACGAGATGAAGGTGTCACCTTTTTTTTTTTTTTTTGTGGTTTCCATTCACATAATTCCATCTGTTTGCACGCTTTGCTTTCCAGGGAAAATAAGTTGCAGGAATACTACCGGAGGCAAACAGGTGATTGTTACTTGATTAAACTTCCATTATTAAAACCACTGTACAAACTGTCTGAGTGAACCTGCAGACTGAGAGAATAATGGTTGTCTAATAGTTGTGTTTTTCAAAACAAAAGTCTTCCAGAGCGAATCATGTACCATTCAGAGACATGTCGAGGATAATCCTCTTTTTAGTACTTTAATGTTCAAAACCTGTTTTTTGTGGGAAATAGTTAAAATTTTGTAATTTACAGTTCATTTACTTTCTATTTAAAATGTATATTTTGATAGGTTATTGTCTTTTTTAATTCATTTGTGTACTAGAATTGTATGATTGTGTTGAAAAGTGAAGAGAAAAACATGATAAATAATAAATCAGAACTCTATGTTTTTTAATGTATACAATTTTTTAGTTTCTATAGTCATTTTATTAATAAAATTGCAAGCAAAGATTCCCAGTTTTACATAACATCAGTGTATGCACATTTATTTACTTGGAAATTTATCAGATATATTTTAAATGACTTGTTTAATGCATTAGGTTGAGGTTTTTTTTAATCTTGTTTAACAATTATATTCAATATAATTTTTATTTATTTAGTTCGTTTTGGAAGATTATCTCAAGACCCCCAACTCACCCACAGTGGGTCCCAATTCTGTTTTTGGGAACCATTATTAAAGCTTAAGGTGCATGACAGATTCTTTATGCAGAAACTTTGACTGCTTAGATCACAGAGCATCAATTATCTTAAGTGTCTAGTGGACTATTTTCCTGAAAAAATAACCATATCTAAAGGCTAAGCATTCTTTGCATATCCCCTAATGTCTTTCATGCCAGATTTATAGACTTTAAAGATCTTTTTGTGCTTAGAAGAGACAAATGTTGTGCACAATTTCATGCAATGACTGAGATCTTGTGAGATGTCCTGTACTGTACCAAGTTTTAGCTCCATATCTAAAATCCAGTGAGGTGTCAACATTTTTTTTGTGCTAGCTGATGATTTCTGTAGTGGCTGTCTTGAATGAGGTTTAGGCCAAAAGCTGTATTAATTTAATGATCACTTTGTGAGCATTTAAATAATATATCCACCCTGTGGTTCATGAGATATTTGCTAACACCAGTCAAATACATGCAAAACATTATCACCTTTCAAATTTGACATTTGACAATAATATTAATAATAAAAAAACAACAATCATTTTTAAAATCCTTAAATTTTGACAAATAATGCATGGCCAATTTGTTTAATAGTGCGAGTTGCACTTTGCAAAATAAAATAAAATAAAAGCCCGTCTGGGACTTCAGTGTTTTAATTAGTTGTAACATTGAATTCGGGGCTAGAAATGTTATTTCAGTGAATTTTATTTCAGATGAGATAAACAAAGGACACTAAATGCCAGCAAGCTCAACCCCCACAGAAAATCCGAGGCTTCAGTCTCCTCCAGCATGTCTGAATTATGAAACGGCTCGGCCACGCCCTCCCTGTGACGTTTACGCGTGTGATTGGTCGCCGCGGATGGGGAGGAGCTGCGCGAACACAAACTGAACGTGTGAAAGCTGCTGTGGAGCTGCAGAGACTGCTCCCTATCAGGGAGCAAACAGCGATTTATTTCCCCGCTTTCCGCTTCTAGGACTAAAAATACATCTATCTGTCACGCTTATTTTTATTTATTTATATATATTTTTTTGTAGCTGCATCGCGAAGAGCGCGGAAATCTTTGCGCTGAACGCGTCAAATCACTTTCCCTTTTTGTTATTTTTCACGGATGGATGGATTGGCGCAGGTTGACGCCGCCGTGGTGGAGGCGCTCTGGTGAAGTTTGAAGAGGTGAGATAAACATGTGCGTGTTTTCAGACCCAGTTCGGTCGATGTGAAGGGGCAATATTCTTTTTTTCTGTCTGTATGTGGGGGAGAAAGGCTTGCTGCTCTCCGGGGCACTGGGTTAGTGGATCAAGGATGCAATGAGGATTACCAGACAAGACATTTTCACTACATTTACTCTGCTTTAAACGTTTAAATAAAGACAAATGTTCATTTTATCAGCCGTGATAATTGATTTAACCAGTCAGACAGTATGCAATCTCTATTCTTTGTGTTTAATTAAACAGGTCAAATTAAAGGTGCTATATTCAAAATAAATATTATCTTGAAATATACCAAACAGTGCAATTTGTATTTTTCATGCAATTTAATTTTTTTGTCTCATTGAGTCACGAGAACTCATTTACAAGCGAGACCGGTTTAGTTCGAAAGTAGATTCCCCACATATATTGTTATACGGTTCTGAAATGCGGGTATGCGGTTAATGTAAACAAAGCACTCAAGTAAAAAAAAAAACACAGATCATGAATTAAAGCTTAGGCTGGGCTTTGTAGGAAAAGTAATGTGGCGGAATCAGACCAGCGAAGGATCGACGAGAAGAGAAATATAGGCGTTTATTTGAAAAGTACAGGGGACGACAGCAAATTTCAGTCTGAAATATGTGACGCGTCACATCCAACTGAGTGTAGAGATGCAGGCAGCTTTAGTGCATTGGTTGAAAAAGTCACAATTACTTTTTTTTTCCCAAAATATGACGAATGAGAACTTTTTATCCATGGGTCATCCTTCAAATGACAACAAGAAATCCTCGACAGAATATGTGAAAAATAGGGTTTCGACTGATTTTCCAGGCGCATTACCAATCAGCAAAATAAACCGAGCCATGTAACTTGACTAATTGAAATTTCAATGTTTTTGTTCAGTGCCTTCTGTTGTGATAATAGTGCTATAGACTGAATTGAATTGAATAGAACCGTTCCCAAGTGCTAAAATGTCAGGAATCGGAAAACGTGCTTCGTTCATTTTGACAAAATCTCCTCGGTTCGATGTGACGGTTCACACATTTGAAAAGCGGCACGCCCAAAATATTCCTCTCATCACTTGTTTTAGGGGCGAACAGCACCCATGTTTCCTGTTACATTTGATTGTAAATGCATCAAAATAGTTGGATTTTAATGGGCTTTTCTGTGAACCTTGTCATTGTTGCTCTATTTTCAGCCATTTCAGCTCTTTAACAAACTTGCTATTTGGCGAATATGGATTAAAAAAAACATATTGGTTGGATATAATTTTTCACACGCTTTGATAACTTTGCAGAGAGTACCTTTTTAACCTGATTTAAAATAAGCTTTTGTTCCCGTCTTGTGCTTCAGGTGAAACGTGAGTTGGTGTTTTTTTTAAAGGTTTGCAAGGGTCAAAGGGCATCGGATGCACACCCATGCCACCCACAGACACTCTGTTGGCTGAACCAGAGCAAACAAACAAAAGCAGCAGCACCTCTGTGTTTAAGGTGGTCAGGAGATGTTTCCACTTGTTAGCAGGTTTCTTTCCTTCCAGGACGCTGATGTGTGAAGATTGCTTTTTAAAAGCCTGCCAACTCTGTGCCGACCTTACATTTTTCATCTTCACGCGTCTCGTTTTGATCAAAGGCGTGTCTTCTATACAGTTTCTTGCATATTTACCATTAAAAACCAAAAGGGCCTTTTTTAAAACCTTAAAAAAACCTTCCTCAGACTGCAGCTCGGCTTCCCATGCTGACTCCGAGGACATTTTTTTTAAGTGCCGAATGCTATTTGAGTGCAGCGCCAGGCTGACTTTGATATGGTTAAGTGGAAGCGCTTTGCGTCGCTGCCAGCCTGTTTGGGCCATGGCTAAGCTGTTTGAAGGGGCCTGGAGATGAGGGGTGGTGTGTTTATGCCAAGCCGAGACGGGGATGCAAGACCAGCGTCTGTTCCCAGACTCTCACACAAGCGTTCCCCTCACCTTCTCCTCCTCTTTGCCACAGCCGGCTTTTCATTCCCTGCATCTGCTCCCTCCGTTTCAGCCACACATTCTCTCCCCCACCCCGCCTTCGCCACCGTCTTTCACTTTCTCTGCCTCACACATGCAGAAACAAGCACACACACACATGCACTCATTTCCTTCTTTTTCCTTTTCAAAGCCTCATTAAAGGATTTATGACTGTGTGGTTTGGACGAAATTCAGATGCTCTGTCAGTTTGTTGGGTCCCCCCACCAATAAAACCTATAAAAACATCCAACAAAGTGTTGATGTGAGCAGAGACCCGCAGCACCTGAGTGCTCAAGATTGATGCAAACAGCCACTAGCTTCTGTTAGTTCTTGTTTTAGATTCGCTTCGTCTCTCCGATCTGACAGTTTTGTCAGTGATGTTTGGAGACATCTTGTTTGTCCACAAATATGTCCAAAACTCAACAAAGCTCACTGACAGAGAAGACTACAAAGTTGTACAACGTAATTAGTGAACAAGTAACCGAAGAAAGTGTGGTATTGTTGAGACAGCGTGCCTCTAAGAAAAATGGGAGGGAGGCCTCGTGACGTGACATGGGCTGTCTCACGTTCCTGTTTTTCGGTTCTCAAAAGTGGTTTGAGCTCTTTAGTATAGCGTTTTTTTACACAAAGCTTTTAATTTAAAAAAAAAAACAGCAAACAAGTTCTCAGCTTCTTTTTGCAGAGAAAAATGACTTTTTAGATGAAAGCACGGGTTTCAACCGTGAATTTTGGATGGAGGTTTTTTTTTTTCCTCCGAGGTCAGCCTGTTAGCTTAGCTCGTAGCTTAGCTTCTCAGCGTAGCTGCTTTTAACGATCCAAAAACGAGATTTTTGGACGACTAAAATGAATTTTATCGAGAAAGAGAGGGGTCAGTGAAGAGCACCGGAGTTGAACCTTTTGTCATCCAGCGTCTTCAGTAGAAAGAGAGACACGAAGAAAGGATAAAGCCGATAAATGAAAATGAGTTGGATAATTTTCATTCATCATGTGATTAATTGATTTATTGTTTATTGCAGCAGGCCTAGATTACAAAACTGACGTTAATGACTTCAACCTGTCTTCTGTTTATTGGCCAGCAGGGGAGTTCATTTGGTTGCAACTAGAAAAGTCAGTTTATTTGTTGTTCAAATAAACAAAATCATGTACAGAGGGTCCCAGTTACATCCAATAAAAGTATAAATTGTAAAGAAAAACAGTATAAGATCTATGATATGAACTAAGAAATATGCTAAACTAAGAATACACTAAGCACTAGTAGTATAAAATCAATACGCCGAACAACAGCAGAAGACGACTTGGGTTAATCTGAGTTGCTCACTAAAGTGATTCAAGTCACTTGAGTCAGTCCCGCTGTGCTGGAACAAAACAAACAGGACAAAAACGTAAAATGTTTAACTCAAATATAAGTTAAACAAAATGTTAATTTGTTTAACGACTCATCTGAGTTTGCAGCGTTTCCCAGGATTCAGCTGTTTTTTTTTTTTTTGGTGAGTTCACTAACTCGTGGCAGTTTACCAGAGAACATGTAGGATGTGGGTTATTAGAGACTTGGGACTCATGAGTCCTGAATCAGCGCAAGGATTTGGCTCATTAACCTGAGTGGGTCAGTTACTGATCAGCTCTATTGGCGACTGTGTAGAGAGAATCATCATCTTTTTTTTTTATTTTAGGTTTACCATAAAGACGTTTCAAGGTTTAAGGTCTCCGATACTCATTTTTAAGTTCTTTGCACTTTTTAAAAATAAAATGTCTTTATGATCATGACACCATGACCAGTCAAAACTCAAACATGTCTTGGCATGATAGCCTTCCTTTAAGAAGTCAAAACAAATCTTAATCAACCTTTGGTCCTATTTCTGAAACAACATGCACAGAATTAAAAACATTTTAATTAAACGTGTTGTTTGACTGCAAATCTTATGAATGATTATTTTTAATAAACCTTAACGTGCAGCGGATGGTAACTACGTATATGCATGCCTTTCTCATTGTGAAATCTAAATCTTTGATGAGATTTTGCTCAAGAATTTCAATTGAGAAAGTTTCCCTTTGTGGAAAAAATGGAAAATGGTAACACAACCAAGAGGGTGTTGTGTAAAACGCGGTGAGTGGCTGGTTTATGCTCAAAGTTTATATCCAGTAAGTCAGTCTCCAGAAAATTGGGGAAAGGGTTATTTTTCATTGAGAAATTGTATGGGTGTGCACTTTGTCCTGGTTCCAAACCACATCTTCAGCTCATAAAACACATTTATTTTCAGTAAACCAAGATGGGTGAGAGCCAAGAAACTCGTTGCTTTTTATTGTAGCTGATTAATGTTGTGTTTATCTTTTTCACTACATATCATCCAAGATGTGAGGACATTTTTACTGAAACAACAGCTTTTAATTGTAGTTTGCATGCTTCCTAACTGCTTTAATCACCCTTTTTAATGCATTTAATTAAAAAGCCATGCCAATAACAAATTAAGACAGAGGGAAAAAATAATTAATACTTTTTACTTTTATGCATGCAGTTGTTCTTTTGAGTGCCATATAAGAAGTTCCCAAGTTTCCTTTTTGCCAAGAACACCCACTTGTACTTCTCCAGAGCATTGCTTTCCTGGGTGGGTGCGTGCATGCATGCCCCGCATGCATGTGCATATGTTTTTCCATCTGTTAGCGTACGTGGAAGCAGTAGGAGGGATTACATTCTTACCGAAGGCGAGTCTCCTTGAAGGTTTCCCATGTGACAGTCATTTATTATATGCTACAAGCTGTGGAAAGTTCAAGTTTTCCTGAAAATACTTATTCAGAAGGAGACTTGTGAGAGTTTAACATTAGGGACACCATTTATTTTTATTTTTAATTATTTTATTAACCTTTATTTAACCAGGCAAATCCCATTGAGACCACAGATCTCTTTTGCAAGGGAGGCCTGGGCCATAGATAATGACGTCAAACGTCTTCATGTCTTTGAATGATGTAGACTTCTAGATTTAACTTGACCCTCAGTCTGAGTTCAGAAAGCTGCTCTTCTTTAATCTTCCCTCTGGGAAAATCTGGTCAGCCTGTTTTCAGACACAGAAGACAGTTTTTCTGATGTCAAGGCACATCGAAGCTGCTATTATCTTCGAAACACTTTCTGAAAACTTCGAGTTATTTATTGATTACGGCGCTGGCAGAAACCCGTCTTTTAGGTTGCCGTATGAAACTAAAGCTGCTGCTTCTTTAAGTCAGAGGTTATCTGGCATCAGGGCAATGGATTGGCCTTTATTAATCTGACCAGACATGACCATTCTTGAAGTTGCTGGATTCTTTGCTGGCTCTATAGGAGATCTTACATGTTGGTTTTTGGAATGTCAGGAAGGTGGTCTGTCGACACACTTGAGCTAAGTGGTATGTGGAGGGCAGGGCAGAATTGGGGAGTGGATGGATGACTGGGACAGTGGAGAACAAAAGTAATGGCTGGGAGATGTGGGCGTGGATAGCTTCAGGGGGTTGACTGATGAGATGGGACAAGAGGAAGAGGAGGGTCTCAGACATACTAGTTTAAAAACAGAGGAGGCACAGGAGAGAATAAAACACAGATAACCTGTGAAATATCTTCTACTCCAGTGTTGTTCAACCTTTTTTGAGCCAAGGCACATTGTTTTCATTGAAAAAAATCACGAGGCACACCACCAACCAAAATTGTAAA
>JARVGQ010000737.1:17462960-17473006 GCA_031762355.1 Hypsolebias martinsi | reverse complement strand
CGGAAACGGCATAACTCGGCTTTTCAAAATAAGATTTCAATTTTTTTTTTTTTTTTTTTAAATGGGAGATGTGCCGTAACCACAAATTCCACGGCACACCTGACGATCACTCGCGGCACAACAGTGGTTGAAAAACACTGTTCTACTCAGAAAGGCCCCTTCAGACTGGACCCCCACTAAACATAAAAAGTCAGACTGTGATGGTCTTGGTGAGGGCTTCAGGTGTGCATGAAGAAATCAACGAGGGCCCCATTCTGCGAACAAGAACATTAAAAACCATTGAGAGTTTTGACCATGCACACAGTTCTAATGGTATATCATTATGGTAGCTGTGTGTCAGGGAGTCAGGGAGTGGGGCACAGCCCATTCCCCTTCATTGTAGCTTGGCTTCTGAGAATCTAAAGCAGAATTGGCCACTGTTGCCTTTAGCTATGTCTGCGTTTGCTATAAGGTCCCCTTGACTTTAGTAGTCACCTTTATTTTTTTCTCCATTTACCCGTTATTTATACAGGTAGTCTTATTGAGTTACGAGAACTCATTTTCAAGAGAGACCTGTTTTCGGGAGCAGATGGTGGGAGTTAAGGGCCTTGCTCAGGGGCCCAGAGCGGGGCAAATGAGGGTGGAGGCAGTTGTGGGTGTTTCACCTTTACCACCCACATTTTGATGTCGACAGTACCAGGAGTTGAACCTGTGACTATCTTCTCTAGCCTCTGCGCCACCACTCCCCACTGGCATATTAAACCTGGTCAGTATGCAAGAGAACACATTGAGGATGCAAAAAATAGCAGGAAAAAAATGAACTTATGTGGCAAATAGCAGCTTCATCCTTGCCTTCACACTGAAGGAGGGTTTCCAAAGTTGTTGCAATCCAGCTGCAGTATAATGCATTGCATATTGTGGAGTGTAGCGGCGCCGTCGTCCAGTGTGAGGTGGCTTTAATTAGATGATTAATGTAAACCAGCTGTCTACCTTCTGAGGCCTGATGCACTTTTAAGAACCCATAATTTGGTTTATAAAGATAACATACATTATGTTCTTTTTAGAATGTATAGTAATCTGCAACTTAAATTAAAAAAAAAAAAACAGTGGCAGAAGAAAGTTTAAGTTTTTTTTTTTTTTTTTTTTATGTAAATGTTTACAATGACCAGATCAAATTTCCAACTCAACAACAAAGGAAACAAGAAACATTTTGTACGGTCTGATGCCAAGAATTTTTTTTAGAGGAATCTAAATTGGCCTGAATTTGAATGAGCAGGTCAGAAGTTTAGATAAACAAGAACTTACTTAAAGAACTTTGTGTCTACATAAGATTGAGACTTTATAGGATTCAGCAGAGATAGCTAGTGTTGTCTTCTGTCAGTGATATGACATGCAAGTCCCAACACTCATATTGTATTAACAAAACACACTTTAGCTAACAAGTACAGCTGTGTACATGGATTTGTGTGTGTGCAGTGATGAATGGAAAACAATAACCAGAACAATTATGTTCTGCTAATGGAATAATGATGCTCAGCTCTGTGTGTGCACTTGCAGGCCTTGCTCGTGGGATTTCCATCTTTTTTTTTCTACCATTCTTCCTTGCGCCCCTTCTCCGTCCTTCCATGAATCTCTTTCTCCATTCCTGACTGTTTTCCTCCTACTCCTCCTTCTTCCTTTCAAGAATCAAGAATCTTTGTCAGTTGCCATTTCTGCATCAGCACAACTAAATTTTGTTTGGTGCTCTGCTCATTTCTAAATATTTACACACGTAAAACGACAAAGTAATTAATTTACATAACTTGTAATACTTGACAAATTAGCAGCAATTAGATGTAGAGTTGATGCTGGTGTTATAAAGTTAGCACAGTCCAAGTCCCAGTCTTTAAGTATGAATGAGTATGTATGTACATGAGAGGTGTGAGTGTATGTCTACAGGAGTTTGATGGTCAGTGTTGCCATTGTGTATCTGTTCCTCCTTCCTGTCGTCTCAAACCCAGCCGGTCAAAGCAGATGACCGCTTGTCCTGAGCCTGGTTCTGCTGGAGGTTTCGTCCTCATGAGGGAGTTTTTCCTTTCCACTGTTGCTTTCATGCTTGCTCAAGATGAGTCTATGATGTTAGACTTAAAGCAGTTGTCTCAAAGATGTTGTCTGCAAACTTCAGAACTGTGTTTGAAAGGTGGACAGTGGTGCAGTTGTGTGCGAACAGAGTAAAAAGAACCGGGCTAAGTACTCAGCCCTGAGGTGTGCCTGTGTTAAGGACCAGTGATGATGATGATTGGCTTCCAATTCTCACCACTTGAGGCCTGTTGGTGGGGAAGTCCCTGTTCCAGACATGCAGGTAGCCCCAGGTCTTGAAGCGTCAGTAGTAGTTTCTCTTGAATTACTGTGTTAAAAGCTGAGCTAAAGTCCACAAATAGCATTGTGACATAGCTGTTAGGATGCTCCAGGTGGGACAGTGCAACATGAAGTGCAATTGCGTCTGCATCCTTAGTTGATCGGTTTGCCCTGTAGGTGAACTGAAGGCTGTCCAGACCAGCAACGATGACATCCTTCCTGTGCTTTAGGATGATCCTGTCAAAGAACTTCATGATAATCGGGGTTAGAGCAACAGGCCGATAATTGTTGAGGCAGGTGACAGCTGCTTTCTTTTGCACAGGCACAATGATGGAAGCCTTGAGGCACACAGGAATTGAAGCGAGCTGCAGGGACAGGTTGAAAATGTCCAGGAACACTCCTGCCAGCTGGTCAGCTCATACCTTTAGAGTCCGGCCTGACATCTTGTCTGGTCCTGTAGCTTTGTTGATTAGTAATCTTTTTCAGGGTGGAGTTCAACTGATGTAGCTGCAGGGTGAGAAGTGGCTGTTGTTACTCCAGCCAAGGTGAATGTACTGTCTCTCTGCTGCCGGATGTATCAAAGCATGCAAAGAAGCTGTTTTTAGCATCTGGGATATTGTCATCCAGCCGGGTCTTAGTCAGAACTGCCACACTGTCCATTCTACGTGAGATGACCCTCAACTGTCCATTTTGTTGGTGAGTGATCTGGCATTTGCAAGGAAAAGACTGGGGAGAGCTGGTCTGTGAGGATTGGCATGTAGCCTACCATGTAGCCTGCTCCACTTGCCCTGCTTTTGTTTATGGCGTCTTCTCCATCTCCTTGGCCACAGAGCGGGCATAGTGAAAGCTGCAATGCTCTGTTGTATCCAGTTAAAATAATGGCTGGAATTGGGGATACATAGAATAAGTACTGGTTCCCAATGCAGTTCAGCCTCACTACAGTATATTTAGGCTGCAAGTAACTAAGACATAGACAAAAACAACCATGAAACAACAAAAGGCTGAGTGCTTCTAGCCGCTGCGTCTATGCGTGCCGCCATCTTGCCTAAAGTTCCTGCCTCTATACTCCTCCGTAGATACAGATGAAGAATTTATAGAACAGAGTCTGAACCTATCCTCACCCTCCTCCTCGTTGTCTCTGAGCAGATCAGCATGGCATTCCTTGTGTGGGTCTGTGTTTTCTGTGTGCATCGCCTCCTCCAGCTGTGTCACACTGCCACAGGAGGACACGCATGCACCACAGCTCTAAACAGGGCATCATGTGTGACACATGATTTGTGACACACACCCCTGGCCAGAGCAGCAGGGAGTTGTAGCGGTATTATGATCGCCATAAGCGTTTTAGGGTCATGAGCTGATAATCTGTTTTGGTATTTGGTGTTTGGAGTATACACTTCTGGTCTACATCTGTTTGTCATGGTGGATTTGCATCTGCTTCTTTGTTTGGACGGCAGGACAGTAACACACAGATGGGGGAGGCTTCCAGTGCCAGCTGTCCTGACAGTTTTCCTCGTGGTAATGAGGAGTACATGTGCTGTCAAATTTTCTGAGCTGCTGTGATGTCACTCTTGAGTTCCAGTCTCACCTTGTTTTTAATGTATCTGTTTTATTCTTTCTTTCTGCTTGTGTAGAATTCATTTTTCTCTCAGCTTTTTACTTAAAATATGAGGCACAATAATGACCTGGACACCAGTTCATTTTTGGTAATGATGATGTGTGTTTGATCCCTCTGTCATAAAGTTTGAGGAAGTAGATATGTCATTCACCATGCTGTCTACAAGTGGTAGTGACCCACAGCTTTGTGGTGACAGATAATAAAGGTTTAACAAAAAAAAAAAAAAAAAGCTCCTTCTTCCTCCTCAGCTAAGTGGTGAGAGTAAACGCTCATCTTCGATTATGATTTTCATCCATGCTGCTCTTCAAAGACTTTTGATAGTATCATAAATCAGACATTTCTCAATAAATATAAATATTTAAATATTGTTAGTGCTCATTGATTAGTCTAAACCAGTCTACAGGTGCTCAAAAATGACAAAACTACTTTGCCTCAGGTGGAGGAGTCCAAGTATCTGAGTGTCTTGTACACAAGTGGTAGGATGGAGCAGAAGATGGATCGATGGATTGGGGCTTCATCCTCAGTAATGAAGATGTTGCTTTGGTCAGTCTTAGTGCAGAAAGAGCTGAATCAAAAGGCAAAGTTCTCAATTTACTGGTCTGTCTTCGTTCCAACCCTCACCTGTGGTCATGAGGTTTGTATCATGACCCAGAGAGCGAGATGCATACGTATCCCGGACACAAGTGGCTGAAATGGGTTTCCTTCAGAGGGTGGCCAGCTCTGCCTTAGAGATAGGGTGAGGAGCTCCGTCATCCGGGGGGAGCTCTGAGTAGAACCGCTGCTCCTCCGCATCAAAAGCAATCAGTTGAGGTGGTTCAGGCATCTGATTAGGATAAAAACAAAATCAACTGGACTTTTATTCTGAACCTGAGAAACGTTCTGCTTCCCATCTGGGACTTGATAAAGATTCCCAGATTGGAAGTGAAACGTCTTCAGCTTCAGAATAGAAGTTGAGTTGTGTTAGTTTTTTTTAATTAATTTATTTTTTTAACACTTTTTAAAATTTATCTTTAAGGAGGACTGAGGTCGTTTTCACACCTGATAGTCCGGTAGACTCTGTTCGATTGGGGACCAACATTCAGAACATTTGTTTACATTTTCAGCTGATGCGGTTCACATTCACACTTCACTGAATCAGTCAAGCCAACCTGCCTGATGAGGCATAAGAACATGGAGAATGGTTGTTTTTCACACAAGGCTGCTGACGGTGCCGTATGAGGTATGAGAATTGAGTGTTTTGGTTGTATTTACCCAGAATGCCCTGTGCTGTTGTCCACTTCCTGCTTTTGGAGCGGTCTCCGGTCCGTTTTCGTTCACAATGCATTTGAGTTGCGCTAGAGTTCACTTCAACCAAACCAAGACCTAGGTATTTAGGTGGACCAGAGTTCACTTTTTTGGTCAGCATCAGAGTTCGATTGCACATTCACACCTTCCCAAACGAACCAGACTTTCTAGGCAAATGGACTAGAGTTTGATTAAAGCGGACTAAACAGGGCCGCTGTGAATGCACTCTGAGAGTCTTCACATCTGATTAGGGTCCTCCTGGATGCCTCCCATTGGAGGTTTTCCTGGCATTTCCACAGGTAGGAGACCCCGGGGAAGACCCAAAAGTCATTGGAAGGTTTGTGTATCGTCTTTGGCCAGGGAATGGTTCGGGGTCCCCCATAACAAGCTGGAAAGTGTCACTAGGGAGAGGGATGTCTGGGTTTCTCTTCTGGACTTGTTGCCTCCTTGACCCGACTACGGATCACACTAGCAATAAATCACATTGTAGTCCAAACCATAACTGTAACCCTGAAAGGCATTTCCTGTTAAAAGTCGTTCTTGGAGCTTGTGCACAAGAGAAGTAACATTTAGCTGCAGCACATGGAGTGCTGTGAGTGTTTGAGCTGCGCTTGACCTTCTCCATTCTTGTCTCTCATTCTCATCTTTCCTGTCTGGATCTACTTTATACCAAAGATAAGAGCCATCTGTGAGGAATGTTAAAAAAACAGGCAGCTAGGAGAGCACAGTGAAACCAGATGTGCTGCTCGGACAGATGTGTACGAGAAGGTGACAGGTGATCTTCACACCAGACTTTTATGAAGTGCTTCCTCCACAATCAAGGGCTCTTGATTCGGTGTGTGCTTCAGTCATACATTTTCTAATTTTCAGCCTCGTGCTTTGAAAGCGCTTGAGTTTGAGGAGCCTTGAGATTTCTGTCATAGCTCCTTGGAGCCCTTCTCCCTGCTGAGTCTACACTCCAAGCAGCTTAAAACTCTCGAGTTAGCTGTAACATGCATCCGCAACTGCACTTCACTGTTTCTCTGCCGTTTTCTTTTCTTCTCCTTTGCCTCTTTAGTTTTTATTTTTTCTTCCAGCAGCATGGTAAATTGTTATTCTGTTGTTAACATGGTGTCATCAAGGAGAAATGAGAACATGAATCCACTATGACCAGTTTGTAAATTTCTGCTGAATGAGTTACTGGTGAGATGGAGTAAAGTGCACATCTATAAATCTAACCAGAAAGCATGGGGTGTATACATGTATGGGGTTTTTTATGTTTACTTGGCTGCTGTTGTTGGAAAACGAGCGCACAGTTGCAGCAGACCAGCCATTTTGTTTCTGTTCCATGCTCTTTTAGCTCTATGGATGAGTTGTTATCACAGTAGCTGCTGTCAGTGAGGAGAATGTTGTTTTTTTAACGCCAAAAATAACCAGTGAAGCTGAAAGAACTGGCGCTGTCCTGTTTGTATGGAAACTGCATTCCAGCGCTGCAGGCAAGTTGGTCATTTTCTATCAGTCGCTAATAATAATCAGGGGAGTTGAGCCAGCAGGTTCTCATGCTGAACAGATGTATAAAATGTTAATGAAGCTGGGCAGAAGGAGTAGAATTATATGAAAACTTTAAAAATGCGTGAGGTACCGACTTCCATTTGGATGTGTGGCTACATGTCGGTGCAAGAAAGTTTCCATTTAAATGGGCTGCCGTGTCAAAATTCAAGATGGCTGCTATCATATACTGTATGTATATATGTTAACCTGACACCCCTATCATTTGAGGAAACAATGCTTTCTAGTTTTTATATTTCTTAACAGTATTGTTTCTTCAAATGATTATGGTGGCCGGTGGGGTGGTTGAAGATTAATCTATGGTGGCCAAGGCCACCATTGGCCACCCCCTGGCTCTGCCTTTGTACCTGGTCAAAATAATTGCTTCCTCCACTTGCCAGGATATGTCACTCTGCGAGGCCTCAGACGAGCAAATAAAAATAAAGAACTACTTCTCTCCTTCCACACAGTGTAACTTGTACTTGGACATCGGTGTTGGTGTTTTTTGGCCTTTAAACAAGTTATAGGCCATCTTGTGTTAAAAAAATATAGAAAACAATTCAGATTAGGCATAGATTAAACTTAAAAGTGTTGAAAAGCATATAATTCATTTTACATGGTAGTAAACGTTTTCTTATTTTGACTGATTAAAAGAAGACTACTGTACTTAAAGACGAGAGAAACAATTCATTCTTGAAGAATTTCTTAAATGGACTGTTTTGTAATGATTATTTTTAAAAAAAAGTGTGTAACTAAACTTTAATTCACTTAAAGGAGCAGTTCAGCTCTTTTGAAGTGGGATTTTGTGTCATAGTGTTTTGAACGGCCCCAGATTGAAGAAATATTTTAAGTTGGCGTAAAGGAACAAGCTAGCAACTATTAAAAAACTAGTAAACATTTTTTAGCAATTCCTTAACCATTTAATTTGATTTAATTAGTGCCAAACACCTGACATAAGCATTATATTAGTTGTAATGCTGTTATTTGAATTAAAAAGTATTAAAATCTGCACCAAAGAAAATTATTGCTGCTCCTGAATGACCAGAAATGCCTCATTTGTTAATGATTTTTCCTGTGTTTTACAACATGAAACATACTAAACATCCTGATGTGACATTGTCTTTTTGTTTCAGCTTTTAATAGCTGTTAAGGATTACAGTGGACAAGACAAGAAAACCATTAAATTCATGTGCCTTTCAGTCTGTACTGTCTTCTGCTGTTGGTTTGCCGTGTAGCGTCATGTGCGTTTATGTAAAACGATCTCGGAGACCATTATCTTGACGGTGCATTCAATGGTATGACTTACAGTTCTCCAAAGTGATTACACGCTGCACTCCATTGTTGAAATGTCAATGGCAGCTGCCTGAATGTAACCTCAGTCCAGACACGCCTGACTTAATCTGGTCATCTGTCCATTTAAATGCCACTCAGTAGCCTGGGCTTCATTTTTCTCTGCCCCGCGAGAATACAGAGAACCTAAAATTAGAGCTGAGTGACTATATACACATCTTAGAGATAAGAAGGGGGACGTCTGAACACGTTGACACCCGGTAGGGTCAATGCAGAGGGTCTGTAACTCCTGGAAGACGCCATCAAGGTGGAGAGAAGAGAGGTTCTGTGAAAAGGTTGGCTTTTGTTTGCTGTGATGGAGGTGATGAATAAATACATTTAAAATAAATCAGTGCAGTCTTGGTCTGAAACACCCCCCTTCACCACTTAGTAAAATATTGTTCCAAAACATTCTAGATGCACACGCTTTAGGTCCCATAATAAACCATTAAAGTGACTGATCCCACTGTCTGCTGATTCCCATTATCATCTCTAGAGTCTGAACTGGTTTAGTGTTGATCTTAAAAGGCTTTAGCAGCTAACTTGGTAAACTTTTATATCTGTGAGATAAAACTGGGAGTGGTCTATCTGGGTCAGGATTCCAGGCAGATGGATTATTTTTGGTACGAGAAGATTCTGAAAGACCGAATCACAACATTTCTAAGTTGGATGTTTTGGAAAATTAGCTTTTTTTGACGTGTGGCTAAAAGGTTTGCTGAAAGGCTCAAGACTGATAACTCCCAGTTTTTGGTTGCTAACAACGTTTAAAGATAATTATAACCCAAGTGGTTTAAGTACAAGTATAAACACACTCAGAGGGGATTAGAGATGCATTTAGATCTGATGAACCGAGACACTTTTCAAGCAGTTAATCACAGAGGCAGGAACTGTCATCCAGCAAGAAAACTGAATTAGTTCTAGCTGTGTCTGTTTCTGAGCCCCACAGCTGATGAAAGGTGTTTTGTTTTTTCAGTAAGGACCCTGTACTCTGTTGATGTTGTCCTTTCATGGCTGTAAAAGTTGATTTATTGAGCTGCCGTCAACACAGATGTGTGCAGTTTAAAAAAAAAAGGTGTTGAGACGAAGATCTCCTCAGCAGAAAAACACTTCCATGTTTTTTACATTGCGACCTTGTGACCTGGGTCTTTAGATACGTTCTTGTTCTTGTCTAACATCGGTGTGAATTCTGACATATCCTTCTACTGTGGCTGATTAAAGAGACGTTTTGTGGGCCTGAGACACAAACACTGCTTCATTGAACAGGACTTGCTTCAATTCTTACTCGACTCTAAAATCAGACGAAGTGCAAAAATAATGTTTATCCATCTACAAGCGATGAAGCACTCTTGAGTTATTACAACACATTTTTATCTCTTTGTATCAACAAGAGAATTCACTTTACAAACTAGTAACTCAACAAAAATGTATTGAGATAGTCTGGAGCTTTTAAGCTCATGCTCTATCTACGGCACATATGTAACTTTGATCAAAATATGATTGTTTTAAGAGTGCAGTTTTTTTTTTTAAAGAGGGACATCTTGTGGCAGTGCTGTTATCATTACCATGGATTATTGAATATAATCTGCTTCATTACTGATGATTACAGGTGCTGCATTAGAATGGTTCTTTTCGTACCGAAGTGACATGAGTTTTTGTGTCAAGGCTGGTAATAATGTATCAGTTTCAGTGCCTCTTTCCTGCGGGGTCCCACAGGGCTCGATTCTTGGATCCCTTCTGTTCTCACTCTTATTTGCTCCCACTAGGATATATCCTAAAGCCCCCAGTATAGCTCTGTGTACGACCGTACGCAGAGGCATGCCGTACGTACGCAGAGGTACAAGTGTACCCCCGCAGGGCATGTACGCACAAAGCTCAGTTTTTACGACCGCTTTTGCAAACGTGGTGTCGCGCAATAAACTGCCCGGTGCCGAACTGTTTTGTATGCGACACCATTGTATTCAATTCCCCCTTCTTC